>CAUYQV010071894.1:0-10528 GCA_963574575.1 Galagoides demidoff | reverse complement strand
CTTGTTCTGTCGCCCAGTGTAGAACGCTGTGGCATCACCATCACTCACAGCAATAGCTCACAACCTCAAACTCAGGCTCAAGTAATCCTCTTGCCTCAGCCTCCCCAGTAGCTGGGACTACATGCACCCACCACAATGCCCGTCTATATTTAGAGACGGGATCTTGCTCTTGCTGAGGCTGGTCTCAAACTCCTAAGCTCAGGCAATCCACCTGCCTCAGCCTCCCAGAGTGCTAGGATTACAAGCATGAGCCACTGCGCCTGGCTTCAAATTTCTCAATTTAAGCCACCCAGTTTGTGGTCATTTGTCAGGACAGTAGCATGAAACCAATACAGTGTCTACCAGGCATTGAGGTTCTTGCTGGAGAACTGTGATCCCAATCGCTTAGCAACCCCCAGAGAGCGAAAATAACTCATCGTTAGATGCCCCTCAGCCTCCTGTCCCTAAGGGCAAGAGTGAAGAGATTTACACGGCCCTTTTATCCTATCTTTCTGTTAAATAGGGGAGGAAACAGCTAGAGCTTCCCGGAGGCAAACAAAGATCATATCTCTGTAATGCTTAAAATCACTCAGAAGTTTCCCACTGTATTCAGAATAAAACCCAAATTCCTTTCTGGGGCTTACACACCCCTCATGACCTTCCCCACTTACTGCCCTTGTTCCTTCCAGCTCATCTTGCTCACATGGGTTTGCCTACATTGGCCGTCTCATTTTTTCTCAAATGCACCAAGTTCATTCCTGCCCCAGGATCTTTGCACTTGCTATGCCTCTACCTGGGATTCCCTTCCTGAGACTTTGCTTTGACTGGCAAAGCCCATCATCTGGATCTGCTGGCTGATCTTCCCATCTGAGGGCATGCCACCAGGTCACCTCCTACCATGCCACTTATCTCCTCTGAAATGATCTCATTTTCATGTTGATGATCTGCCTCTCGTCTGGACTGACAGCTATGGGGGACACAGGGGCTGCTCCCTCAGAGGAGTATATAGTGGGTACTTTGTAAAAACCTGCTGAGTGGAGCCCAGGAAGGAAATGGAACCTGCCCTTGGGAGCCCAGCACTGAGGAGGTTTTATAAGGGACTCCTCTGGAACCAGGTGGGTTTCCTGAGCCTCCTGGCCAAGGTCACCTGTGGCAGGTAGAAGAAAGAACCGGTTTTGTGTTATGAGCTCAACAGGAATTCTCAGGCCCCAGAGCTGCTGGAACACCTGATATTGAGGCCACATACCTCCCAAGACGTCCCCAGATGTCCCAGCTGTAACTGGTGGGTAATTACAGGGTTTCCACCAGGTGTGAAGTCTCCCTCTGGAGGGGCTGGAGGAAGTGGGCTCTGTGAGGCCTCCTTTGACCAGCTGGCACTAACTCAGCTGAACCTGTGAAGTGAGTCTGGTATGGTCCCAGCAGTCCCAGTGTCTAGCAGAGCCCTAAGGGTCTCACCAGCCATTCCTGGGGAACTGGGCCCTTGGGATCCCAGGCAGGCCCTCTGCTCGCCAGTCAGCTCCCTTCACCTTGAATATTTAGCACCAGTCAAGACATCATGGTCATGCCCTTGAGGTCCCAGAATTAAGCACTGGCCACAATGCCACTTCCTGGCCTCTGTTTTAGCCACCCCCCTCACCTCCACCTGGGTCACTCTTATTCATCAGATCACATGGCTCCCTGTTTGGCTCCTTTAGTTAATGGTCAGATGACACCGTCCTAGAGAGGCCTTCCCTGCACTCCCGTCCACCAACACCCTGCCCTCTGCATCCCGGGAGTTGGCAGTTACCTTCCTCAGACATCAAGCTCATTTCCATTTTACCCATTTGCATGTTGCCTGGAACAGACCCATGCGGGCAGGGATTCAGCCTACTAAGTTCATTATTGTTTTCCTAAGCCTGGCACATAACAGGTGCTTAGCAAATACCTGTTAAATTAACAAATAAAATACACTATTGGGTTTGCATTCAATTCAAGGGCCCAAACTGGTATGTGTGTGTATTTTGTACAATGAATTGAAAAAAATTGACTTTTTAAATGGGGTTTAAATAGAATATGTGATCTCTAGTTTGCCATACTCCTCAGTGCTCCCTGTAGTCTTCCACCAACTTCCCTCACTCTTATCACCAGCCTGGCCCCTGACCTAGGTAGTTGAGGCTCTTACTTATTCCTGAGTTAGAGGAAAGTGTTATATGTCAGTAATAATCATTGTAATTAACAGTGGTGACTGCCACTGGCTGAATGTGTATTGCTGGGCTCATGACACGCAGAAGACGGGACTGAGCTTAGGGAGTTGAATGACTGGTCAGGGCTGCAGGGCCGGGAAGGGGCTATGTGAGGACTTAGACTTGGGCCTGTCCAATGGCAGAGGCAGGGTGCTGAGCTTCATGTTCATGAAATGTTCCACACAATGACAGTGTCCTTAGGTAGTGTGTAGAGGTCCCTATGCCCTTGGTTGACCCTTGGCTTCTTCAGTGAGGCTCCTAACTGTCCTTTGGTGACCCAAAGGTGACTTTATCAGCAGAGGGTTACATCACCAAATTCCAGGGATACCAGTCCCTTTCATGTCTTCTGATAAACTTGAGAAGAGAGTGTCACATCCCCAGGGTGATGACCTGTCACCCGCTCTGAGCTCCAGGCAGGTGGGGGCAATGGGTCAGCTTTAATTGCCTGGTCTAGCTTCCTTCGACTTGCAGTAAGTGACCTCAGTGGCTCCCTTAGGTTAGTGGAAATCCTGATCTTCTAAAAAAAAAAAAATTATAGTTGATTTTTAAAAATAAATAGTAATCCAGTTGTGCCTATATATGGGGGACGTGGTGGAAAAGTTGAAGGAACAGGTGGAATTTGGCAATCACTGGCTTGGAACTGTCCAGGTAGTGACGCCATCTGGCACCTTGACTTCCGGAGGTCACTTCCCCAAGGCTGTTTCCCATTTCTCTGGTTACATAGGCAATAACCTTAGGCAATCGTCTTGGCAGTTCCTTGCTCCTCTCTCTCGGTTCAGCATCAAACCTGTCAGCAAAGCCTGTTGTTTTCTCATCCTCTGTTGGACCCTGTCACCTCCTCCATGGGCCAGGCCATCACCTTCTCTTCTCAAAATGAGGTCTTTGCCTTCTGAATGGACTCGGACCACTTATTCCCCAGGTCCAGCCAGTCCCCTTTCTCTCCTGGACATTCTCTGTGGCTCTCACTCACCCGGAGAAGCCCAAGTCCTTCTGGTTGTCCACAGGATACTGTGGGACCCTGTCTACTCCCTGCCCACTCTCTGTCCTCAGACTTTCCAGGCACGGTCCCACTGCCATGCTGTTCCTTTTGCCCAGAACACCATTCCTCACAGCACACAGCCAGCGCCCTCATCTCTTCTTGTCTGTACTTGAAAATTCCCTTCCCGGCGCAGCCTGTGCTGGCCCCCAGCCAAAGTTTCACTTCCCTGCCCCCAGTATTTCATACCCCCTTCCTTATTTTACATCTGCAACTCTGTACTTATTATCTGACATACTGTATTATCAGGCAATCCTCAAACTACGGCCCGCAGGCCACATACCACCCGCCGAGGACATTTATCTGGCCTGCTGGGTGTTTTTGCCGTGGCTGCCTGTCCTGCTTAGCAGCCAACTTGTCCCGGACCGCAGTCCGGTCCTCCAACCATCGGAGGGAGAGTGAACTGGCCCCCTGTTTAAAACATTTGAGGACCCCTGCTGTATATTGTTACCCCTGTTTGTTGTCTCCTGGGCTTCAGAGCTCCAGCCCAAAGCCCAGCCCCATGCCTGGCACACAGCAGGTACAGTAAGGACGCCCTGAATGCAGAATCCAGGGGGCTCCAGGTGTGATCCACCCTCTGCCATCCCCTGACCCCCAGCCCATTCACAGACACTGAGGTGAAAGGACAAAGCAGCAGGTGGTAAGAACTCAGCCTTTCTTGGTCTCCAGAGATTACAGAAAGGACAAAAGCTGGCCGCCAGTTGGCAACCCTGAACGCTGCACTGGCAAAAAGTGAACTGCTGCTTATTTTTAAAGGGCTCAAATAGTACGTCAGTCTCCCCCCATCCTCACCCAGAGAGGTGAGCTGTCGGGTGCTGCCTGTGTGTGAAGGCCCGTGCACGTGCCCTTCCTGGACAGGGCAGCTGAAGGTGAGCTGTGTCAACCTGCTATCAAAGTCCGACTGAACAGAGGCCAGGAATGACAGCAGTGTCTGTGCATAAGCAGCTCCCTGGCAAGCCTCCCCTTGGGGACAGTAACCTGCTTTATTAAAACTGCCATGGTGATGAGGTGCTCTAAACCTACGTCTCCAATGCAAAAACATATGACTTAATCCCCTTGCCCAGTCCGTGCCCTAATGCAGGCAGACAGCTCGGATGGGAGGGAGGACCTGGAAGACGTGGCCACACAGAAATAAAAAGGCTGGTTTTCAGTAGTGTACGTGAAGGTGGGCCAGCCAAGCAAAGCGTATCTCGTCCAACATAAATCTGGGGACTTGCAGACAAACACAGACCTGGTTTCTTTCCATGACCAAATCTCCCCACTGTGCGGGGCTGGGGTTGAGATCACCCTGACACCTCTGTCTGTGACGCTAATGGGCTGGGGGAGGTCCCCTCTCCCCCAACTGATGGGATTTACATTCCAGGGCCCCAGGGATAGGACCACCAGGACACAGTGTTTCCCCCATGACACTCAGCTGCCCGCCCATTCATGCTCAGACTGGGGGGCCTCTCACTGGGCCACCTATGCGGTTACTTATTGATGTTTTCCTTAAAGTGCATTTTAAAAAGCTGTTGAATCTCAATCCAAGTGACTATGAGGGATTATAGATTTAACGTGTGAGTCATGTATGTTTTGGTGCACAGTACAGTAAGTCTGTAAGTGACAGAAACAATGTTTGCTGACCTGCCACAGAAGACCACCTCCTGTGTCACAGGAAATGCACTTTGGCAAACGCTGAATTAATTTGCTCTTCTAAAGGTCTGAGTCAGAGCAACTGCTACCTACAGGGACTTAGCAAGTACCAAGGACTTTTCTAGATTTAAAATATGACCGATTTTTTTTTCTTTTCCTTTTTTGCCATTCCCAAGGCTTAGGTGGTTTATATCTGCTTTCTGTCCCAGATGCACTGTCCCCCTCCAAGAGGAACTCCTACAGCCCCCAACTTGGGGGGTTCTGATTCATAACAAATGAAGTGATGCCTCTTTATGTCTGTTTCTTTAAAATGCTGGGTAAATAATCAGAATCTATGAAGGCAGGCCCCCTTCCCTACGCCGGGAAAGTAATGGGAGGAGGACTTGGATGGGAAAAAATAAAGCTGGAGTCAGTAAACCTGGGGCCTTCTTTGACCCTGGGTTTGATCTGTATCTAACCAGTTGCTTGGACTGGTGCAGTAGACTCCTAAGTTGTCTTCGGCATCCTCTCTTTCCCCCTATGCTGTTCTCTACTTGGTGGCTGAAGTGCTCCTTTGAAAATGTTAAGTCAAATCATCATATTCCTTTGCTTGAACTCTTTCAGTATCATCCTGTCTTGCTTACAGTGAAAGCTACAGTCTTCCGTCTGGCCCACCAGGGCCCCGAGAGATCGGGACCCTCACTCTCCCTCCCTAAGCACAGTTCCTACCTTGCTTTCTCAGCTCCAGCCATGTTGAGCTCCTGACTGTTCCCCACGCATACCATGCCCAAACCTGTCTCAGGACCTTTGCACATGCTGCTGCCCTGCCATAGACTCAATCCCTCATTGCATTCAGGTCTCTGCCAATATTGCCTCCTCAGTGGGGTTTTCTCTGGACTGTGTTGAACCACACAGAACAACTAGAACCACTCTGGCCCCTTCCTTCTTGCTTTTTACTCCTCTTCTTGGCACTTCCGTGTGAGTCAATGAAGAGAAAATGTCCTCGGGGACACACAGGCTGCAGGTGGTGCCTCTGGGGTGAGCGGTGTGGGTGGCGGGTGGGTAGTAAGGGGCTATGTCTGTGCTTTGAATTATTTGTATATTTGAAAGTAAGACGGTTTCACTCATGTGATTTTAAATACTTTGGAGGTGTGGGAAGAAAGGATTTCTTTTCTAGAAACTACTAGAAACAGGTTAATGGCGAACATTCCGCAAGGCTTGTGGCCTTCTCACCTAGGCCTTTTATCTGGGAAACAGATAATATAGCATGGAATGTTCTAGTGAAGGCCTGTGGGCAAGGACCCTCTCCCTCTCTCTGCAGACTGTGGGTGCTTTTGAATACTAAACAGATGTAGCAATCAGAAGGCCCACAGGCTGGACCCGCCCACAGAAGTGTTTAGTTATGTCTTTCCACTGCATAAAGAATGCAATTACTTGCCCATATTTTAAAAAAGAGGACTTTTTTTTTTTCTGGTGCTGTGTTATGACTTTTATGGGCACTTGGTGTCTTTACTTTCACAGACTCCTGCCTCTATAAAAAATATTAAAAATTAGACTTCATGGCTGGGTTTGGCAGGGAGATGAGTGTATTAATATCCTATAGCAAAACATTTTCTTCAAGCTTCAAGTTTATTTTTTTTCTTTTGATCTTAAAAGGACTTAAGACATTTTCCTGGGCCCCTAAAAGTATCGTGGGTCCCTGGCCCCGTACCTACAGGGCCTAATGGAGAAGTTGGCCCTGAATTTTCCTAAAAAATTTCTATCTCTAGCTTCTCTTGAAACAAATAATCAGGAAATCTGTTTACTTTGACACGGGTTCCCAGCCTGTGCTGGGATGAGGCTGGGACTGGAATGCAGCCACCCTTAGAGAAGGCGCCTGGGCTCTCTGGGTCACTGTAGACCCCACTGTGATCCTCAGTACTCAAGTAGGTGTCCATGGTCATTTATCAGCCCTACATGCTGTTGTTTTTCTACTGTGGAGTTAAGAAGGAGGTGGGATATATCTTGGATCCACATCTCCATTAGAAATGGAACTAAGAGGGTCAAGGTTTCTAGAAAAATGAGAGGAAAGCAGGATTTTACACCTGGCCTCCCTGAATCAGGCTATAGGCCTGTCTGCCACCCTATGTGATGCAGGCTCTGGCATTTAGGAGGAAGAAGGCACATGGCCCAGAAACATAGGTCACTTTCTGCTTTGGCCACATGTCACCTGCCACATTCTCCTTTACCTGCTCCTGCGGTTCCTGGGCTGTGCTTTCTCCTCTCCCATTGAAGAGCAGGAGCTTGGGGCCACCTGTCATGGGGGGAGGCTGAAGATGGAAGTGGCATGAAACAGCCTCTCCAGCCCCACCCTTCCTGAGTGATTCCTCTCTTACTTGTTTAACTTTGTATGTCAAAAGCGCTCAGCTTCTGAATGTGGTTGTGGGTGTGGACCATACACACATACACGTACTTGGGTTCTACACTGAACCACCCCTTTTCTCCTCTGTAGACTTTGGGATTGAGACCAGAGAATGAAGTGTGAGATGTCTTAAATCATTGGCTTTGGGCTTCAATTTTTTTTTTTTTTTGTAAAATTACAGCTCATAGGTAACTTGAGTAAAAAGGTTCCTTTTATTTATTTATTTTTTTGAGACAAAGTCTCACTCTTGTTGTTCTAGGTAGAATGCTGTGGAATGCTAGGTAGAATGTGTTTGAGGTAGAACCTCAAACTACTGGGCTCAAGAGATCCTCCTGCCTTAGCCTTCCAAGTAGTTGGGACTACAGGCACCTGCCACAACACCCAGCTGATTTTTCTGTTTTTAGCAGAGATGGGATCTCGCTGTTGCTTAGGCTGGTCTGGAACTCCTGAGCTCAGGCAATCTATATGCCTCCATCTTCCAAAATGCTGGGATTACAGGAGTGAGCCACCACACCCAGCTTATTATTTTTTTTTTTTGACTATGAAACTCTAGGACAATGTTCTATATCACCATACCCAGTAGGATGACAAGGACACGGGAGGCAGAAGGCCTAAGTCCAAATCCTATTGACCACGTGACTTAACCCTCATACTGACATCAGCACCCTTGTCTGCTGTTTAGGGAGAATGATAGGCCTCCTGCCCAGGGTTGTTCTGAATTTTAATTAAGAACAATATACATATAGTTGTTAGGTCACTGCTTGGCATACAGAAAGCACTTAATACATGTTAGCTTTTACACATTTCAATGATTTAGCTTCCACATATAGTCTAACACAGAGTTTGCAAATGGATCCTCTCTGGAATAAATCCTGTCTGCATTCATGTTTGATACAGGTCTGATTGGACGTATTAATAAGTTGAGTGAATTGCTTGTTTTTTTTTTTTTTTTTGAGACAGAGTTTCACTTTGTCACCCTTGGTAGAGTGTTGTAGCGTCACAGCAACCTCAAACTCTTGGGCTTAAGTGATTCTCTCGCCTCAGCCTCCTATGTAGCTGGGACTACAGGCACCCGCCAGAATGCCTGCTATTTTTAAAAATTATTGTTATCATTGTTGTTTAGCTGGCCCGAGCCGGGTTTGAACCCTCCAGCCTCAGTGTACGTGGCCGGTGCCATAACCACTGTGCTACAAGTGCTGAGCCTCCTTGCTTGTTTTAAATTCAGCTTTCTGACTTTGCTGGAAAAATTCAAAGATCTGGCCTCCATGGACCCAGAGTCGGATGGACCTGAGCAGTGAGGGGCCCTATGGGAAACCCCCTGGAGTTCGCCATGGCTCCTGCCATACCCACTCCCCCTCTGCAGTACCTGCCTGGCCCTGATTCTATTGCAGGTGAAGGGACCAGATCAACAAATTTGCAAAGATAACACCCTGCTGGTGATCCAGAGAGTCAGTAGGGAAGGGAGGCTGTGGGACTGGGTACAGGTACTTGACTTGGACATGCAGGGGATGAAGGGCCATGGCTCAGGCCACAGGTAGGAAGCACCTGTGTCCTGCACTGTCTGCCAGCCACTGGTGTCCACTCACCATGTTGGCATTTACTCAGCAGCCCTCATCTAGTCCATGAGTGTCCCTGGAAAGTCCTCAGTGTCACAGGATCAGCTTGGGAGCTGCCTGCTGTGTCCACACTGACACCTGTTTAACAGTCATAGCAGGCTGGGCCCTATCAGACCAGTTGGCCAACTGCCCCAGGATAGCTCTGTCCCCAGCAGTAGGCGAGAGAAAGCCTGGGGGACAAACAGCTTAAATCCGCAGTCACATCTGGACAGAGGGGATCGTAACATGCTGACTGCTGCTAGTGGCATCTCTTGCTGTGCCTGTAACTCAATCCAGAATAATCACAGGGGATTCCGGGGACCTGCTTCTCAGGTAGGTTTCCTCCCAGTGGTGCAAAGGCGAACCATTCCTGACTCTTGAATATCAAAACAAAGTCAAAGGTTATTGCTGGTTTCAGCTACAAAAAGCCAAGGCTGAAAATTGGTTCCTAGCCCCCAAATCAATTAGGCGGATGTCAGGGAGACCATAGTGGGATCCCATGAATACACATCAAGCAGCCAGAGAGATCCTTTTCTCCTTTGCTTTCTTCAGGTTCTAGCTCCAGAAGCTTTTGGGAGAAAATTCTGATGTGGCCACTCATGGGGGAGGGGCGGTGGCAGGGGTGGGGCTTGGGAGTAATGAATGGGGATCAGCAGTCATTGGTCATTTCCTCTTTGAGAAGCTCCACCCAGCAACATTCCTCTAACTTGGAATTCTGCGATGTGCTGACCTTGGCAGTGGATACTTATTTATCCAGGCAGGGCTTCCGGTGTATTGTTCTTGCTTTTTAGAAGGGACTACATAGAGATGCTGCCCTGTTGGGGGAACGTTTGGAAAGCAGCTTAATGTCTACCCTGAGCCCAACACTGGCTCCTCCTCCTGTCTCTGTGAATGGCATCACCAGTTGCCAACAGCTCAGCCAAAACCCAGGAGTCGACCTCAATTCTCCTTCCTTCCCCGCCCACTTGCGATCCAAGAAGGAGCCCTGCTGACCTTCCAGACAGAACCAGGATCTATGCACGTCTCTCCCTCTGTAGCGCCCAGCCCTGCTCAATGCTGCCAGCATCTCCCGCCTGGACCACGCAGAGGCCAGTGGGTCTCCCTGCTTCTGCTCTTGTCCCTGGACCACCAGCTCTTCACAGACAGGGTGAGCCTTTGAAGGTGAGTCATGCAGACCTGACCTGCTCAGAACAGTTCAGTGGCCTTCCACCAGCCTTACAACCAGATCAAATTCAGACCCTGCCTGCACACGGCCCTGTAAACCACATTTGCTCCCCTTCCCTCCCAGGTCCTGTGGCCCTCCTCAAAGGGCAGGGCCTGTTCCTGCCATAGGACTCTTGCACTTCCTGTGCTTCTGCCTTCAGTGTCCCTTCCTTGGGTGTCCATGTGAATGTCACCTTATATAGACCTCACTAGTGTCTGTCCACATAACTACCCCACCTACAGTGAGGTGGTTGACAGTCATTGGTCATTTCCAATGACTGTCATGGTCATGTGGCTAAGACCCCAGGTTGATCACCATTATCCATCTCCCCCTTTTCCCTGATTTTTTTTTTTTTATTGAATGGTAACTATGTACATTAATGCACTTCTGGGGTACAGTGTGGGGTTTTCACATGCAATCCGAAATACTTCCATCAAACTGATCAACACAGCCTTCATGTCATTTTCTCAGTTATTGTTT
>CAUYQV010071891.1:0-27201 GCA_963574575.1 Galagoides demidoff | reverse complement strand
TACATGTGAATCTCTCTAATTGTAGAATATAAATGTCTTAACACAGTAACTAAGAAAAAGACATGAAGGCTATGTTAACCAGTTGGATTAAAGTATTTCAAATTGTATACAGAAATAGTACACTGTACCCCATGATAGTATTAATGTACATTGCTATGATTTAATAAAAAAAAGAAAAATAAATAAATAAAATAAAAAGCAAGCCTGGATAAAAAGAGATAAATTTTTTTTAAAAAGCAAGCCCTGTGGCTCAAAGGAATATGGCACCCACCCCATATGCCAGAGGTGGCAGGTTCAAACCCAACCCCGGCCAGAAACTGCAAAAAAAAAAAAAAAAAAAGGCCAACAACAAAATAAAGAAAGAGAGGAAGGGATAGAGGGAAGAAGAAGAATGGGAGGAAGGAAAGAGAGAGAGAAAGAAAGAGAAAGGCCACATATAGGGTCAGGTTTTCAGAGCTGGGAGGGGTCTTAGGATGATAAGAGAGTAGTTAGTAGTCAAAGTGGCAAGGGGATCATGAACAGAGACTCAAAGAATGTGGTGAAAGGAGATGACCATGGAGGTGGAGGAACGGTCTTCTGAACACAGCATAGCTATGTGAGGTGCGAACATCTGCATGTCCCACAAACTTTACACGGCACATCACGTAGAGTTTATTGTGATGCATCAAGCCCCAAGAAAACATTAACTTCCAGTAAAATGTGACAAAAGAAGGAAAGTATGAAATAGAGTCTAGAAATGTTTCTATTAAAATAGTTAAAATCTAGCACTTAAGCAAAATTTCCCAAAGTATGTTCCTTGGAATATAGTTGTGCGAGCTGCTCTGCAGAAAGAGGTTCTGAGGAAGTTTGGGGAGCATTGCTAACTGTGTTCCCCTCCTTAGAAAGTCCTAGTTCACGTCAGCATGTTAGTGACTTCAAGAGGCCTAAAAGCATAAAAATTAGTCTGACTCCCTTTCATCTCATCTTTCCCAATTTTATGGGGCCTCAAAACTCCTTTCATGGAATACTAATTGATATTCCAAAGAACCAGTACTCTTTGGGATATATTTTGGGAAAAAATTATCGAAGGATGAATACACAGCTAACCACTATATTGCTATCATTTGTTAATAGTAGGCCACTCTATAAAGTTAAAAGGCAAGTGATAACTTGATTTTATATCAAAATTTTCTTCAAAAGAGCTTGAAAAACCTGGACCCAGAAATTTCTGATGAATTCAGACTGGCATAAATGTAATCCTTTCTTATCGCTATTTTTTTTGTGCTATGTTTAATAACATTTATTTGTGGCATTCCTGTAGAAATTTTATTCTGGAAAATTAATCACTAGAGAATGATAAGGACTATCTCTGCATCTCTGTGTGTATTACAACTCACATAAGAAAAAAAAATGTGTATACTTGAGACCATGTAAGAGGAAATAAGTTTAAATGGTAGTCCTTTTAGTTAAGGTCTGAGAAAGACTTTGTGAATGAGTTTATCATTTATTACAATTATTTTTGCTATTGCTATTTATGCCTGTATTACAGAACAGTGTGCCAGTCTCTAGGCATTTTGTTTAAATACTGGCTGGGACCATAAGTGAAATGAAGTTTGGTCCTCATTTACCTCACACCAGCAGTTGGGTTGGCACACAGCTGCAGAGCTGCTAGGGCTCCTTTTATTTAATTTGGCCTGCCTTCCTGAGCAGTATTGAGACTTGTACTTCAATGACTCCACTGGGCTTTGCCATAATTTCAATGCCGTATCAGTAAAGTCTGAGGAAGAGATGCTTAAACAAACCTGAAAGGAGGCTAGGAACACTTACAGTTCAGATACTTTTGCCAAAGTCAATGAAGGAATTAAGCTGAAATTCAAATTAAGTCTGTTTTAAAAATACAACATTAAGTCATTAAGTGATGAAACCAATTTTAAGGAATATTAATTAGATCATCTTCATATTATATATTTGTGTGTTGAGTTTATCCTTTTTACACAATTTCCCCTAGAATAATTTTCCTAGATTTTGAATTAGATTGGCAAAAGTAAACAAGTGTATCTCCAAAGTTTGAAGAACCACCTATTGATTACATGACTTGGTCATATATCTTAACCTCTATAATCCTGAGTTTCTTATCTATAAAATGGGAGTAACAATATCTCTACCATGTTCTGAGTATTAAACGTGATAACAAATAAAATTAACTAATGCAGGTTATGTATTTTACAGCACACATAAGTGGCAGGTAACAAATGATTTGTTAAATGCACAAATGGTAAATTTAAAACATTAATACCTTCTGTGAATCTTATTTCCACAATCAGAATAGAAAATGCTTTCACCTGGTCTGCTTTTCTGTCTTGCATGTCACATGTTGGTGGTCACAAATGAGGAAGGAAGGAAACAGACTTTAATCAGAATCAGAATTATGGATGGTAAGAACTAGAAGAGAGCTCAGAGATGATTTGATCCAATACCCTAAATTTACAAATGAACAAACTAAGGTGCAAGGAGTATAAGTGATTTGCGCGCCCCCACAAAAAAAAAAATCACATAGGAATTAGTGACAGATGAAGAGTTGGAACCCAATATAAACCTAGAACTTTCTTGTGATGAAGACTGTCAATATTGTATGAGGTTAGGGTGCTTAAAAAAAATCTTTCAGCTAACTTAAAAAATAGTTCTCTCTAAGGTTTTCTTACTTTTCTCTTTCCTAACATTTTACTTTAATTTTAGCCATCTGGAGTTTTCTTTGGTGTAGAATGCAAATTTAGAATTTAACTTAATGGTTTTTTTTGTTCCAAATCATTACCCAAGTGACTTGGCACCACTCATCTAACAAGTCCTTCCTTTCCCTTTGACTTACAGTGTTACCTTTATTACTTCTAAGTTATTTTTTATAAGGCCAATCTCTATGCTCACTCTTTTATTCCACTGATCTCTGTGTTAATTTTTCTACACATACACTACTATTATAATTATTGTAATTTTATCTTATGTTTTAAAAATGTGGTATGAAAAGTTCACTTTCATTAATCTTGTTTAGGGAAAAAAATAAGGCCTTTTGTCTATCACAATGATGAACACTGGCAATTTTAAAATAATTAATCGTCTACTTTTTCCCTTCACAAAGTTAAAAAGGCTTAAAATTTAGTAACAATAACAATGTTTAAGATAAGGACTAGAAATAAAAACCTCGTAAAGAATGAACGAAGATAAATACATTCAGAAAAGAAACCAGATAATTCCTTTTTAATTCTGTGAAGGCAAAAAGTGGAAACCTAATAAACACATTTTTTATATTTGTTTGAACATTTAGTACATGTTTATTTTGTATGTATGCTTAATCACATGTCTGTCGTATATACTAAATTTTAAATGTATGTTAACTTCAACAAAGAGCAAATAAATGAAGATTGTGTTTATTTGCTTGATTAAAAAAACACATGTATATGTAAAAAAAATTTCTTTTTTAATTCAATAAAAACAACATGACATAATTAAAAAGTAATAAAATAATTAATCTTCTACACAAACCAAATAAAACCTATAAGGATTTTTATTGGAATTACATGAGATATAAAGATTAATGTGAAAAGAACTGGCATACTTACTACAGATATTTTTCTTTGATGTCCCTCATTAGGGTTTTGGAGTTCTCTTTACATAGGTCCCATATTTTTTATGTTGAGACTATTACTAGGTATATTTGGCCTGCAGTAAAGGGAGAGAGAAGGGAAAAAAGAGAAAAAGAGAGAGAAAGGAAAAAAGAAAGAAAAAGAAAAGGAGGGAAAGAAGGAAGGAAGAAAGGAATGGAGGGAGAGAAGGAGGAAGTAAGGAAAGAAAGATCATACTATGCCATGCTATGCTGATCCAGGCAAGGAAAAATTCATTCTATTTGAAGAGATCTAGAAAGACATTTTTATGGCCAAAAGAGGGTATGGCCAAAAAGTAGTCAAATTAGGTGCATGGTATTTTGTTACTTAAATTAGGTTAACACAGCCTAACTCATGTACACAGGTCTTTAACAAGTTGTTATTCAAGTCATTAACCATATACATACAAATCAACAGCAGGAAGCATTTATATTAGCTCCTGACAAGGGTTGGCACTATGCTTGACAGGGTAAACCATGTCATCAAATGGGTTTACCATCTAGCTGGGGAAAGTTCCATCTTAAAAGTACCAGTTCCTCTTCTAGTTCTAGTCTTTGAGTCAATATAGCCTCTTACTAAGTACTTTGATTTTTCACTTCTGTCCCGGACCAGGGCAGAGAAATTTCTCCATCAAATTCCTTGGCCACTAAGGAAGCAATTTCTGACCAAGTCCCAGATCTGCCCCTCAGCTGCAGATCAAAGTCACCACCCTCAAAGCTACCTGGGAAGTAGTAAAAAATAAGGATTTAAAAATGCCAGCCTGTAAGTCAGACCAGCTGACTGAATTATGACCCTTTGACTTTTAGCTGTGAGACTTTGAGCAAGTTTTATTTAACTGCATTTTGCCTCAGTTTCCCCAAATGTGAAATGGAAGTAGGAATAATACCTACTTCTTAGGGATACTGTGAAGATTAAATGAGATAATTTGTGTAAAATGTATTTAACACTGTGCCCAACTCAAAGGATCCCTCAGAAATCTTAGCTATTACTTAACACATATGCAGTATTTTCTGAGCGGGCAGTACAAGGTTGGACAATTAAGTTCACAAGCTCATTCTAAAAAAGTGCTACATACCTCTCTGCTGAATATTGCTAAGGTCACCTTTGAGGTACTCCCTTGGGAAGCTATGTTCTGACACCTAGTCCATTCTTCCAAGTAATTTTGGAACTTTTTTTCTGGAATGGCCATCAGAGTTATCATATGAGCTCTGACAGTTAAGTTCATAAACTCATCCTAGAAAAAGTGCTAAATACTTCATTGCTGAATATCACTAAAGTCACCAGATAGCCAAGGGGAGTGGCATTTTCTAGTAGAAATTAGTAAAGAAAGAAACCATTGCTCTAATATCAAATAGGATCTGAATCTGAATTCGTTCACTTACTAATTGAATGACTGGAGTAAGTAACTTAATTTCTTTAAGCTTAAGTTTCTTTATCAGTAAGATGAGGGATCATATCAGTCATTCTATAGGGATTGCTGTGATATAAGGAATTTAGCACAGTACAATATAATTCACAGTCAGTACTAAGCAGATAGTAGCTATTTATCATATAAAGCTGAATTGGAAAGTCATAATTTCTTTGCACCCATAAAGCACTCAATTTATGGGGATGTAGTCATATTCCTTTGGCAGGTATAGTTTCACAGATGGATGCATCAGATTATCAATGTGTGATGCTGCTCAATTTGAAGATTATCCAACTAATTACCCTTAGTCAGCTTCCCTGTGCACTAAGCAGCCTTCTAACTGGGCTTTCTGCACAGCTTTCTAATAAGGAGAAAATATGTTTGTCAGATAAGGCTGACTCGAGCATTCAGGTCTGTTTAACCATCATAGCTCTCCTTAGAATACATAATATGGTGCTCCAGTTTGTACATCAGTCTCTTGTGAGTTCAGCTACACCCAAGAGATTGATCAACTCTTGCAAAATCAAACCTCTAAACCTATAAAGTAGAGAGCTATATCTTTAGCTGCACTAAACAGCATTCTAAAAGGCTCTAACCTGCTAGCCAGCTCCCTGAAAGACACTAATAGCATCATATCTAAAGATCATACCTTTTCCTGTTTCTAAAGCAAATTATTGATCAATAAGACAGGTATAACCTAGAGAATACTTCTTTGAATTATACAGGGTCTTTAAAAAATTACCTGAGCAAACATTTAAAAATCAGGATATTTCACTAGAAAATGTGACATGGATTTCCAGCTTCTTTTGAAAATCCACACACAAAGAGCTGAGATGTTTGCCTCCTATATGGAGGGTCTGTCTCTTCAGTTCAGCACCCCAGTAATGGGGACCTCATTTTCATACCCAGTCATTCCAGTCACTTATTACCTGTCCTGCCCCAGCACACCTATGTTCTGATTCTTTTTAAAATAACAGTCAAAAATAAATGTCAAAACTCTTTTGACATTCTAAGAGTTTTTACTTCTTACATGAGGAAAAAAGTCAAGAAGTAAATAGTTTTTCTTTTTCGTTTTTTTCATTTAATGCAAAGAGATAAGTTTGGAAATAAACCCACATTTCAGAAAATATTCAGATTAAGATAGGTTCCCAGGCATTTCTGTACATGCACAGATCAGGATCACAAGGCAGTTGATGAGAAGGTGCAATTGGGACAGGCGGCTCAGACTGTCCAGTACTGAGACTGGGAACTTGCAACAGAGGAGGTGGGCAGAAGGCATTTGTGAGGAATCAAGCACTCCTAGTCTCAATCGCTCTCTCTTGCCACAACTATTCTTGCCCCAGCAAGTCCTGCTATTGGCTAATGTTGGAAGGAGAGGTAAGAAGTGGGGCTTAGGACAGGGTTATAGGGAAAATCCTAAGTAGCAGGGGGGAATTCAACATTAGGACAGAAAGTCAGGGGTTGAGAGGAAATCCCAGCCATCTAGCCAGACTGGCCATTTTTGAGTGGCCATTCGCCTGAAAGGGACAGAGAGTTGTACGCAAATAAATTGTCAGGGAGAGGTGCTGTCTGTAGAACTCTAATTAGGCAGTTTCATGACCATCCACCAAGTTCAGGAGATAATGCTATTCAAGAAAGAACCATTACTTTCTAGTCAAAGGGAGAGGAAATAAAGTTTAATGACCAATGAGGACATCAAGGGACAGGAATTGTTCAGAAGAATTCTAAAGCTGTCCTTCAGTCAGAGCAGCTGGAGAAGTGATCTAGTTTCAGAAGCTATCTACCTTAAGCCTTTCCTTTTATGATCCAGACTGAGATTTCACAATTAGATTTCAATGGCCCATTCAAAGCCATCTATTGGCCTCCACCTCTAACCACCTCTTTTGGCTTTTCTCTATAAAAATTCAAGACGATTAGGCAAAGCTCTAAGCTACCCTCCACTAGTCCGACTGTTCTCAACCTCTGCCTTTGCTTGTGCTCTTTCTAGTGTTTAACTACAAGGAACACTGTCTCTCCTTTAGCAATGGCCATCAGTTCCTCTAGCAGTGGTTCTCAACCTTCCTAATGCTGCAGCCCCTTAATACAGTTCCTGTGGGTTGCGACCCACAGGTTGAGAACTGCTGCTCTAAGGCCCATCTGAAGGCCCGTCTTCACTTACCAGTTACACTGATCACAATTTTGTCTCCCCTGAGAGACTAGCAGTTTCGCAAGAAACCACATGAACATTAATCTAGGAGTCATACAGTCAGGCCTGTGGCCCTGATGATGACTCCGAACAAGCCAATTCATCCTCTCAGTATACAAACAAGGAATGTTAGTCTTTAGAGACTAAGCGATGTACCTATAACAACTTGGTGAAGAGAAAACTGAAACCTAAGTCCTCTTACTTTTTCCACAATGTGTACATGGTTGCTTTTAGACTTCTTAGTTGCCCACCATTAACAGATTTATTTAGGCTATTGTTGATAATAGAGATGGAAGTCAAAAGATTATATAAATCCAGTATTTTTGAGTCAAATTTCCCCAACTTTACAGCCTGAGAGGAATCTCCACTAAAGAAATATCTCCTGAGTTTACTCTATATACATTCTATAATATGATTCAGAGGGTATGCTTTTAAAGACAGTGTAGGGTGAATTACTCTGGTCTATGGTTACTTACTTCCATTCTAACAAAGAGGATTTAAAGGCTAAGAATGTGTACTTGGGTACAGTTTAAGTTACACTGAATTAGAAAATATTGGATGACACAGCAATAGTATTTATTCATCTCAAGTACCTCTCAGTAGATAATTAACGGGGCCATGATAAAAACAATTCTGCTAGGCCCATTTCTCTTGTGGCTAACACTGTCATGTTACTAGCTTTTGCTTCCTCTGAAACAGAGCACTTACTATACTATTGCAAGCATTATCACTTTTATAACTAGTCCATTTTCCTCCATACAATAGAAAAGCAACAGTAGATAGACAAAAGCATGGAGTTTTATATTTTTACTCATACAGAAGATGTAATTCTTATAAAACTTTGGGGTGGAAGTCTAGATACATCTACTTTTTGGTAGGTTTTTCTATACCATCAACTAAGAGAAGTAGATAGATATCTCATCCATAAAGCATATAGGGTTTTAAGGATACTTCTCTGTTCTTATACATACTTTGCCCCACACTGGATGTTTGTGTGAAAGAAAAAGAATCTGTCACAGAGAGCTCGAACTTTTGGAGCATCATAGACTTGTTGGCAGTCTGGTGAAGCCTATGGACCCCTTCTTGGAATAATGTTTTGTTTTCGTTTCTTTTCTTTTTGAGAAAGAGTCTCTCTTTGTTGCCCTTGGTAGAGTGCCATGGCTTCACAGCTCACAGCTACCTCAAACCCTTGGCCTCAAGCGATTCTCTTGTCCCAGCCTCCCAAATAGCTGGGACTACAGGCACCTGCCACAATGCCTAGCTATTTTTATAGATGGGTATGTGTGTGTGTGTGTGTGTGTCTCACTCTGACTTAGGCTGGTCTTGAACCTGTGAGCCCAGGCAATCCACCTACCTCAGTGTCCCAGAGTGCTAGGATTACAGGAGTGAGCCACTGTGCCCAGTGGAATAATGTTTTTATAAATGTATAAAATAAAATACACAGGAACCTATTACACAAAAATGCAGTTCTAGCTGTGGACACCTATGTCTTATACCTATCATAGATGTGCCTCAGGCTGCTTGTCTAACCAAGACTATAGCTCTTCAAAGTGGAATTATGAGGTAAGAAACACTATTTCTTAGTATGGAGTCAAACAAATACTTGAGTCCAGAGCCCAAGTCACAAAGTGTAAAGTGAATCATATAAGGAAGAAGGCTTAGTCCTATTAGCAGGTGGCTGCTGACCTGGAATGATACCGGAGGAGTGCAAAGGGTCTCTTCCTTAATCCCCCAAATCCCTCTTTTCCCTGCTCACTCATGCTTGAAATCCCTTAATAGAGCTTAACTCCTTTGTTTTAATTAAATAAAGGATTTGCTCTTGTTAAAAAGTAAATGCTCATGGGAGAGCTAATACTCTATGCCAAAGATTTTCAAATTTATTTCCAGCAGTGGAACCTGTTTTTCAAATGCAAATGTAAATAAATGCAAGTTTTATAAGAATTTAGTATAATTTTATTGTTGAATTATATACATAAACATATAAGTATATAGCATTTATTTATACATTTATTATAGAAGTATAATATATATTTATATTTTGTATTTACTGTATAAATATTTATAGTGTGTATTTATTATATAAGCATAGTTATATGTTTCTAATTATATAACTAGAAATCAACACTGGGAATAATGAGACTATTTTGATGAAGGCAAATTATGAAATCAAGAGTTATAAATAATAACTGTGGTCTTCCGTCCATCACAGCATATGATTTATTTATGTATTTTATTTTGCCTGCACAAGATGGAGAAAATCTTGACATGAATAATAAGTAATTTCAAATAGCTAACAATTTATTATGGCACTTATAATCTCTGGATTTTCTTCAATTAAAATGATCCAGAAGCTTTAAAGAGTAGTAGGAATTTTTTGTTTTAAAATAGAATCACTAACAATATCTAACAACTGTTCATGTTCCTTAATAATTAAGGGTTAGTTGGTAGATAGTCAATTAGGGGTGATTTGACAAATAGATTTCATAATTAATTTGAATCCTGACTCCCCTTACTCACTGCATGTAACTTTAGGCAAGTAGCTTAATCTCAGTCTCAGTTTCCTTACCGTAAAGTGACTGTAAAAATGACACCTCTTCTATAGGTGTGGGGGTTAAATAAGATAATGTACATAAAGTACAGTGGCAAACTTAATAAATGCTATTGTAATTGAAGGGCTGAGTGATCAAAAATACTCTTCGGGGTGCTGCCTGTGGCTCAAGGAGTAGGGTGCGACCCTATACACCAGGTGTGGCGGGTTCAAGCCCGCCCTGGCCAAAAACAAAAACTTTTCGATACTTCTTTAAGATGTTCTATCACATCTTACTTAAATTTCTTTATAGGTATCTCAGCATCTTTCTCTTTCAGATATTCACTCAGTTTCAAAACAATCTAGTTTTGTTTTGCATGTTGAATCCAGATTTTGAGATGATGCCTTATTGTTGACTTTTAACTGCAGTTGCAAACAAAATAATAATGCAAGCCTGTACTGTCAAACAAAGATTGCATAGCTCAAATCATGTAAGAACCAACCCAAATTTAAATCAAGCAATGAAAAAATCTATAATGCTATATTTTTATGATGGAACATAGTATAGTTGACTATCATGCTGTGCCAAAAGTGTGCACCAGAGAACTTATCTGGCTTTTAATTGATGGTAGCACACATATGTTCCAATACTAATACCAATTAATTTTTACTGAATGATTACCAAAAACCAGGAATTGTTTAAGACCTTTCCACATATTAGTTCATTTAATCTTTGCATATTTATTTGTATGCTTATGGAAGTGTATATGAGCAGATTTGAATATCAAAACATGACTAATAAAAAGCTACACCCTATCTAATAAAAGCCACCTTCATAGAGAATTCAAATGTACATGCTCACACACACTCAGAGTAAACCTGACAGCACAAATTAATCCCCTGATAATCTAATGCATTAAAATTTAGCAACTTTAAGTATATTTTACTTAAAATAACTTGAAGATTTATCATAAAAATGAAATGCAAATTAAATGCTTACAACCCATCTAAAACTCCTTGGAGTTCTCTGCAACAATCCGAAAACCAGAGCCTGTCACTCATTTACACTAGAGTGTGAAGGAGCCAAATCAGATTTTTCCTGAAAGCACAGATGTAAATAAGAGAGAAGGAAGCAACAGATTTTAAATACTAACTTATTTTTCAGAAAGGCAAGAACCTTATGAGGCACCTATTATGTACCAGCAGTATTAATATATTACCTGTAATCCTCTTGACACCCTGTCTACTAAGGATCATTACCCTGACTTTACAGAAGAGGAAATTAAGGACTTGAGATGTGAATTTGCTTACTTAGTGTTCAACAACAGGAAACTAGCAGATAGGACCCAAATCTGATCTACTTGGCTCCAAAACCTCCCACCACACCAGTCTGCCTCCTCATTTAGCTTCCCCCATTCATAAATCAGAAAAATGAGAATGAGCGAGGTGGAGTAACTTGTTTCTGGAAACAGCTAGTTAGCTAGTGGCAAGGCTGTAATGAGAATTCAGTAGTGCTAAATCCTATCAGATGGCCCAGTGGGAGGATGCCCTCTGTAATCAGGCCTACCTGGGGCCAGCAAAAACGTTACTTTACTTTAAGACTCCACGTCAGACTATATAGCTTCAAAGCAGAGACCGGACAGAGAAGGGGACAAATCAGCCCTCTCCTTTGTACCTATTATGTCTAAAACACTGCTTGGTGCAGTGGAGGATTTGGAAAACAGACAAACAAAACGGACGACAAGATC
Source organism: Galagoides demidoff (assembly GCA_963574575.1). Taxonomy (NCBI): domain Eukaryota; kingdom Metazoa; phylum Chordata; class Mammalia; order Primates; family Galagidae; genus Galagoides; species Galagoides demidoff. The sequence goes on along the minus strand of CAUYQV010071891.1, from coordinate 15,698 downwards.
TCTATCCTCATATCCGTGTGGGAAAGAAGGCATAATCATATAAAATATTAAATAGTATCCCTGGAGGGGACCTCAGCAATATTCTGGCTCTCTCCCCAGACCCCTACAATAATATATTTTAAATGACAGTATAAAACAATGGCATAGTACAGTATGTGAGAATTAGTAATAACTAATATTTTTCAGAGCACTTTTTTGTATCAGGACCTTTGCTAAGTGCTTTGAATTATCTCATTTAAATACAACCCTATGAGACAGATATTCTCATTAAGGACATTTTACATGAGGAAATGATGGCTGTTTCTGGGAGGGCCCCTATATCTAGCAAAGATTCACACAAGGCAGTCTGACCCAAAATTACTATGCTAGGAGCTAAAACACTTTCCAACATACCGTTGATTTGGAAATGCAAGACAGATCTCAGCACAGAAGCTCAAGAAACATAGCATTCTAAAACTGTTAGAGAACTTCATTGGAGCTAGATTTGTTATAAACACTATCTGCTGAGGGTATAGTGGCCTCTAATTTCCTCACCCCACTCCCGAGCAATGGGCTTTTGTGAGAGAGCCATACACCAGCCAACAGCACATCACCTTCTTCAGCTTTCCCATTACTCCAAACCAACACGGAACTGCAATTCTGAATAGCAGTGACTTACAAAGGCACCACCCCAGCACCGCTACTGCCCTACTGGTGGAACACATATTATAGGCTGTGAATCAGGGAGGACTCGAAAAGTCGCTGCTCTTTTGAAAACTCTTTCTAAGGGACCTGAAGAGAAGCCCTTTTTAAATGATACAAGTGGGGATGTGGTGCATGCCACCACAGTCCTTGGGTAATGACTCTGTGTCATAAATAGGATATGGCATTTCAGAATGTCTTTAAAGCTATTTCCTTTTGTTCAACTAATTTAATTTACCAAATGCTCCTGGGAAAAGGGAGGGGGATCAAGATGCTGACTCCACATTTCCTGAAAAATCAACATCTTCTTTTTAAACTGCTCTCAAAGAAATTACATCTGATTGTTGTCTGCTGGCTCCCTCAAACTCTACCTCTGTCAAAATTCTGCCCCGGCAGGTGTGAGAAAGAATAGATGCAGAACTTGAGCGAATACTCACATCTGTTTTTGGAAAAAGGGAACAGAAGCAGCACAGAAGGAAGTAAAAGAGATAATTGCTGGCTTGAACTACAATACATTTTACTTGTGGGCAGAGGGCCAGCTTACAGCAGGCGGAATATGCAGGCCCATCTTATTGGAATTCAGGGGTGGGCCTCCATTCTTGTCCGGAGACAGCTGTAAGCCAGCAGCCCATAGCATCACAATCAGGCACTGAGTTTTGTCAAGGAATGCTGATATGTACAGAAGCAGCTTTGTCTGCTTCAACTGCACCCCTGCCTAGTGAAATGACAGTCAATCTCTGATTCCAGATGACAAGAACTGGATAAAAACTTAAAACAAATGGCGACCTTTCAAAAGATTAATTTGTTTACCAACAAAATGTTCCCTCTTTGTCATCCGAGATGGGGGTGACCTTCACTTTCCCATATCTAGGCTGAAAGGATGCTGACTATAGTCATCTGTTAAGTTAACTCCATCTCAGCAATTATTCCCTTTTTTATTTTTAGTGACAAGAAGGGTTTATTAATTCACTCTGCTTCTTGTTATGGTTTATAAATGCAACAAGCTCATTCTGAATTACTGCAGTGTAACATCAATTTGTTTAAATCTAATTCTGCTACCGTTGCCAAATTATGTTGTGACTGTAATTGTGGCCATATGCATGGGCTTAAAACACAATCATGTTTTGAAATTGTCCTTCTTTCTCACCACCCCCTTACCCCCACCACTTACTTCTGGTGCTTCTTCTAATCATTTGACATTAACACAATTGCCTCACTTTCCATTACTTTATCATTTCAGAAATGAATATGCTTTCAGTGAGAGAGAGATTACTATGTATACCCCAAGTGAAACAGTAAAGAATGAAACTATGATTTGTGAAGTGTGGTTGCTACCCAACTAAGTTGGTGGAAAACACTGCATAACATATGACTCATAAAATCTAGAAATCACAATAGTATTAAATTCAACCTCATGAATAAATAAAAGGTTCTAAGTTTACATTACATTATATATTTATTTATTTGGAAAGTGGGACCAAAGAACTGGTATAATTCTACAGCAACTCATATCTTGCCAGAAAGAAAAATGTTTTTATGATTCTTTTCTAGGTCATAACAGTTATAATCAGAGTTATTTGTGCAGCAATTCAAAGCAATGTTTTGTTTGGCTATTTTGTTATGCATTCATAATCGTTCTTTTAAAATTCATGTTAACAGATACATGTTGCAAGCCTTTTAAGAAACTCTTTTTATTTTAAAGAATAAATCAAAGTCAAATTTTCTGCAGATCTTTTAACACGTTGCATTATAAAGTCTAACTGGAACTAGATGTCAGTGAGTAAATATGAACGAGACCAGGGATTTCTTCTTCCCCCTGAGTGCCTATAGGACCTACTCAAAAACATGTTAGAGAGCTGTTTGTTGCTATTTGGCAGATTTAAGATATTTTTAAAAAAATCATCAGGGAGTTTCACTTTTAATAGTTTTTTGCAAATTGATTTCACATAACAGAGTCATAAGGTATAAAATTCTAAAGTCAGTTTTGTGATACCAGTGTGTGTGGTGGTCATTATATCTGTTTTTGATGCACTAAAATCCTTTCATCAACCACTTACTATCAGGAAGAATACACCCTTCAGAAGATGGAGAAAATATCAGCTTCTGGGGAACTCATAATGTAAACTGGTTACAAATTCAAATCTGCTCTGTCAAAAATGCCTGAGATTATTTACAGGCTTTTGACAAGCTGATCAAGTTTCATAAGAAGTGAGGAAATACATGGCCCTTGGCAGCCAAATAATAATCCCCTTTGAGTGTTTAGAGTAGTTCTAAAACGATTAGCCTCGATGCTGCTTTTCTAATTAACTATATATCACAATCCTAGACGTATTGCTTCTGTTGGGGAAGTGCTTTTAAAAACAGTTTTATAAGTGGTAAATTGCAATTGTATTTATGCCTAAATGTTCTACATCATTGTTTAAAACCAAATACCTGAATACTTCCCCCTCATAGGACTTCCTATTTTATAAATCCAGAATGAAAATGCATACTGCTTTTTTTGTTAATATCATCATATATCTATATCAACATAAAATGACAGGGCCAATTAATTATTGCAATCAAAAGGCTAATAATCAGTTTGAGCAGCACAGGTATACTTATGTCTAATTTTAAATTGCTCTGGTATAGATTTGTATGAAGTCAAGCTTTATGAAAGAAAAAAAGGATCTTTAATATGGTAAGTAAATATACATATAATATTTATATGTCATACAAGGCAAAGTACTTTCCCAAATTCTTTTTGCTCAGTACATGGATACGATACCCAAAGCACTCATTCTATTTGGAAATTATAGAAAATACAATAAATGACTAAAATTCTGCCCTAAATTTTGGATGTAATCTTTACTTCTCTATTTAAATCTGAATCTTCACTCAGATTCACAAAGCAAAGAATAATCCTTTCTAAATCTAAAGGCATAACTTTTAAAACTTCATACTCATTAGAGAAAGTTTGCATGAAATTCAGCAGTTGCCTTGGGCTACAAAGCCTCAGCACTCTGCCAGCTAAGCCAATATTAATTCTAGATTGAAGAGAAAAACCAACAACAACAAAAGAGGAATCTGCTTCTGTCTGTACAGCCAGAGAAATAATATTTTTATTTCAAGGGCTCTAGGCTCATGGGAAGCAGATAAAAACCCTTTCACATTATTCACAGTGACATTTTAAATAAAGTTTCAGCAGAAATAAAAATATCTAACTTTCTGGTTATTTCTTAGGCTATAAAAGTATTTCTATGACAAAGTGCTCTTAAACCAAACTTGTTAGAATAACAGAAAGCACACATAAAGAAACTGAAAATATATTTCAGGGTTACATGAATGGAGTACGCAATTGAAAATGTCTATGTAGGAAATTCGGAAGATTAATCTAAAAGACTATTACACTAGTTAGAAATGGCTTTGCAATTTAATCTTAAAATTAATCTTGGTTGTAGTTTTGATTTCACAAAACTATATATTTTTAGGAGCTTTTGAGAGAAGTCAGAGGTTTAAAATGTGTTTTAAAAAAGCACAGATGTCAATAATTGTTTTCAGTATTAGAAATGATCTCAGATTAGATCATTTACCAGTTAAAATGAAGCACTACTCTTAACTCTCTTCAGAAAACCCCACAACCCAGAAAGGGTACAATTCTTGCTTTGGGACAGTGTAGCAGCAAGTCAATGACAAAAGTCAGAAAAGACTCTGAGATCCCTTAACACAAACATTTGATAATTTTTCATACTCATTATATTGCTGACATAAGGGATTAGTCCCTGCTTGTTTCAGGTTTAGAATAACATTCTTAAATATGTGTATATTATATGAGCATATGGAAGTGGAAACTGTGCTATTGTTTTCTTCCGATTTTTCTAGTGGTAAGCCACTATCAAAGAAATAAAATATTTAAAATTTCTCTGTTATTTTTGCTGGTACACTATTTCCTCCTCGTTAAAATTATGGCACTAGATTATTCAGGAATATCAAACAAAATAGAGAAACTTGAATGAGGTTATTTAAAATAGGTTTACATTTTCTCATGAGGTTATTCAAAATAGGTTTACATTTTCTTAGTGATTTCTAATTATAACCAGAATGAAAGCCATTCCATTTCATCTCTTAAAAATTTCAAGGACAAAAGGATCACAATCTTCACTTAAAATCTGCATTATATCTTACATTACTAATATATTACTTTTAATTCTCAAAAAAAAAGAGTTCATTAAAATAGCTCATTACTTACACATGATTTTCTCTGAGTAACACATGGCAAACTGATTCCATAGTTCTCATTTATAGCAGCTCTGTGGAAGATGTTTTCAGGATCCTGCATGATTTTTACATTCAACCCTATCTTTGGCTGAAACAAAGAAACAATGAAACTTTCATTCCGGATGAAAAAAAGATGCTTACTAATGTTTTATATCCTAAAAGGAGTATATAGTTTGTTGAAAATAATTATTTTAATGTAATTCTCACCGGAAAACATATATTTGAATCTTTTATTTAGGCTGTTAAATTGGTCCCTTTTATTTATAGAAAAGGAACTTTCTGCAGATTTTCTTCTATGTATCCTATGACTAACAGAAATCTCAGACACCATTCATTTTCTCAAAAATAACGCTAGAAGCAACCAAGGTAGACAAAGGACTAGAATACCTAGTCTTGATTTATTTTTAGCTTTCCAGGTCAAGGATTTTGTCAATGAAATCTATACTACAAGTGTACAGGTAGAGGGCTCCCTCGGTCTGTTAATGTGGCCACTTTCCTCTAGGGACATTTACAGGTAAATCTCAGTTTGGACCTGGTAAATTTACCACAACAAATTTATCTACTGCTTCTTGGAGAATTTTTGCTCTCTGTAAGAATAATTAGTGCTTTCATTAGAAAAAATTAAAAGCATCTTGTCTGAAACACTTGTTCCTCATTTTAAAAATTCAAATTAGTTACTGCTGAGGAGCTTAAAAATAAATCACAAGAGTGGGCAGCACAGTGGTGGTGGGAAAGAGCACTGGACAGGGGTCAGGACACCCAGGTTTCAATTCTACTTTGGAATGCTGTATGTGACCTTGGGTAAGTCACTTCACCTCTCTGGAAGTCAATTTGTTTATTTGCAAAAGGTGGTAGTTAGACTTCATGTTCTCTTGATAAATTATTCCTGAGCTTTGGCATTCTATGATTTGAGGCTGAAAGATAATTTGGCATGAAGGGAATATGGTATTACCAAAAACTTCTGAAGTCTTTTGTGACTTTTTAATGTGATATGATTTACATACCTTTACCATTACTGCTTTAAAGTGTGTAATTCAGTGGTTTTTAGTATATTCACAAAGTTGCCTAACTATCCATTTTCATCACCCCCAAATAAAACCTTGTATCCATTAGCAATCACCCCCCATTCCCTCCTCCCCCCAACTCCAGGCAATGCACTAATTTACTTTCTGTCTGGACTGATGTATCTCTTCTGGACATTTTATATAAATGGAATCATAGACTATGCAGCCTTTGTGGCATTTTATGAAGGAGGTTGGAGATACCATGAGCAAATTTTAAAAAGTGATTTCCTTTCAATTAAGCACTGTGGTTCTGAGGATGATTTGATGCAATTATTAAAATGGTTGTAATAACCAGACAGATTAGTTCGTGATTCAGCCATTTCTTTGCTTATGAGCTATGCCTAAGGTCAAAGTGAAGAAGCCCACAAAAATATCTACAGAATGCATGCTACGTAAGCATAGATGAGACTCAGTAAATCTACTCTTAAGACAAACTCCAACCTTCTTTTTATTTTTTAAACAGCATTTTAAACCAAATCTCCAAATAACTGCCCTCACCTGTCTGCTTTATTGAAACCTGTCTGGGACACAGGTTGCAAACAAAGGATGTCTATTCCCTTCTCCTTGAGGTACGTGTACAATGGTGACAAAAGTAATGTAGTACCTAATTATAAATGGCTTCCTTCTGTGGGTAATCCACACTCATAGCCCTACCCCGGGTATTTTCCATGGAAGCTGGGAGCCTCTTTTATTGAAATTAATACCTAAACATAATTTTTTTCCTTCTTAATTAAACTTTCAGAGTAATTTCCATCCTACCAAGAATTGGGAAATTGCTAATATGTATTATATTGACTGGTGGTTTCTGTAATTAGGGTGCTTTTAAAATTCGTACTCTGGATACAAAATAGCTTCATCTATCATGTCTAAGCTTTGTTAGAACTTTTTAATTCTGGGATCATTGACTCAGTAGACCGTAGCAGTTTTCTTAGTTTTATTATGCTCCATCAACTTTGTGTGGTTACAGGACTGATGTAGGGAAAATATTACTGAAAGCAGAATCACTGTTGAAACTGGATTTAAAATGCAGTTGTTTTTGCCTGTTTCTGTGACACTAGACACAGATATTTTTGGAAAAAATAGTTATTTAACTAGAAATCCAACAGAACAATAGCTGTACTGTCAATTCTTTATTGTTGACTTCTAAAGCAAAGGGAAACGTCCTTTAAAATCATTACCATCCTCAAAAAAGATAAATAAAATTATTAATATTCTCACATCTATTATTTTGGCACCAAAGCCACCATGTACATACCAAAATTAAAATATATAGCACACGATTTAAATTCCATTTTCAAAAAACATTTCAAAGGTACTTATATTTAAACAATATTAACACAGCAAGTTATTTTGCTAAAAATCACCACCAAATACATTCAAAACCTAAATTTGTTTCATAAACCATCTAGAGAGATGTATGGGAAATACTTGTAAGCATAAGCTGCATTATCAGACCCAGTAATAAGGTTTTTAATAAAATCAATTATAGACTTCAAAAACAAAAATAAAATTAATCATTCCATTAAGCAGAAAAGCATGCTCTGAAAGATAATCATTTTTTTTACCGTAGTAAGATAAATATCAGAAATAATTTCAGAAATTTTTCTTAAATTGGTCAAGAAAAATAGCAATTTATTTAATCTATCTTGAGTCACTAAACAATCTAAACTTGGTATTCTCTCCTTTTGATAGTAATTACAAGCAGATATATATATATCAAATGTGACTCTCATTTAGACTTTGCTTTGTAAGAACAAAAGTTATTATCAGAGCCAATTACTGTTTTACCTACATGGCTGCACAGAGACAGGGAGCTCAATTTTCATCTCATCAGTGATTTTGTGGTATTTATTTTATTACTATGCCCACAAAGCTATATAAGAAGGAAATAGCTTATGCTATTAAAATTAGGGCTGGAATACAAGAGACGAAGGTTTCTTTTAGAAGAACTTCTGTATTAAAAACACTAGGCAGCGCGTAATGCCAGCTCCCCAGACATGAGCAGACCATAAAATGACACACATCTGAGCGGCAGATCCCATACAGAGTAATCAAAATTGAAATGCTTCACAAACAAAGTTGAGAGAGGCTATTTACTAAGTTACAATGTTATCAACAGCATTTGCTACCAATAATGTCTTCTAAAGTGGATATTGCTTAATATCAAATTCCCAACGGTTAAAGATATCTGCTGTTTAATCTCAAAAGCAGAGAGAAGAAGAATAGGAAAAGAATTCAATCACCTTTAACACTCATTCTCTCAGCTATTATTATATGTAATTGAAAGAGCAATAGATGTCAAGTTGTGGTTCAAGCTATGTGATTGAAGTTTCTCATTTGTAAAACAAGGTAATAACAACTACCTTCACAGAGTTGTTTTTGAGCTTCAAATGACTGATATATGTTAAGTATTTTATAAATTTTAAAGTACTATGCAGGACCCAACCTAAAAGGGGCTCCTATTGGCCAAAAAATAATGATGATGATAAACTGAAAAACTTTAAATATACAAAAAACTTCAAATATATAAAAACTTCTTAATATTTCCCTCTCCCCGCAAACCTAATTGATTACATTGATAAATTGATCTGAAAATTGGTAAGTAAGGAAAGAAATTAAGCATTTATGCTACTTTTCCTGAAAGACTGTTTTTCAGACTCACCAAAGAGTAGCTAGGGAAAAGTTCTTTGTAGAAGCTAATAAATCCAAAGGAATGATAGGATTATGAAGTAACCACTTTGCAAACTCTAATGAAACAATGTATTTAAGTAGACACAATAGTTATTGATACTACTGTATTAGGTGAAAGGTTGAGGAAGGTTTTATGAAGGATAAATTGAGTTGATTAAACTTGGACTCACCAATCTTCAGTGTCATTAAAAAAGAAAGAAATTGTCTCCTGATGATGCTGTAAAAGAAAGTATACAGCATCCCTGGGTACAGAACTATGGCACAGTACGAAGTATTCCTGCCAAAAAATGGAACCTGAATCCAATCAAGCTTCTAGACAAAACTATCAATTTACAAGAAATATTAGGGACAGAGAAACCTGTAAAATGACACCATGGAACTGCAATCAGCCAAATCCAAACTGTGGGAAAAACCTATATGACAAATGACCTGATTTCTCCAACATGTACATGACATTTTTAAAATGAGGGAAACTGTCACAGATAAAATGAGAAATAATTATAACGTCTAAACCTTGTCTGCTTCCTGATTTAAACAACAGCAGAACGAAGTTTTCTTTTAGAAGAATTTAAAGACAATGGGAAAAACTGAACCTGGACTGAGAATTATATAATATTAAGTAATTGCTGGCTTGGTGCCCATAGCACAGTGGTTACAGCACCAGGCACATGCACCCAGGCTGGTGGGTTCCAACCTGGCCCTGGCCAGCTAAACAATGACAACTGCAACAAAAAATAGCTGGGTGTCGTGGTGGGTACCTGTAGTCCCAGCTACTCCGAGGCTGAGGCAAGAGAATTGCTTAAGCGATTTTGAGGTTGCTGTGAGCGATGATGTCATGTGCTCTACCAAGGGCGATATAGTGAGTCTCTGTCTCAAAAAAAAAAAAATCTATATCAAAGAATATACCATGGAATGAAATGATATGATGTCTAGGACTTGCTTTAAAAAACTTTGCCCCAAAAAAGTGAAGGGAAAAGGTAAAATAAGAATGGTAAAATTACATAAACTGTTAAAGCTATTTTGTGTCTACTCAAAAATACATTTTCTTAAAAAGTCATAATGAAAATTAAGATGTAATTATTCATGATTTTATTACTTCATCTCTAACATTCAGTGCTCCAGCCTCTGACTTTCCCTCTCACCTCACTGTTAGGGCTAGAAGGATCAAAAAGGAGAAGCCCCCCCACAAGCAAAGCATCACTTAGCTCCATGCTGCTTCTCAATAGCCCAGCTGCCTCTGGGTCACAAAACCTAGAGACTTAACTCTTTTTATTTAGATGTGCTCATCCTTTGTTCTGATTCTTATAGAGTTGAATTTAAGAGTAAGAGAAAGGAGAGGGGGAAGAAAGCTAACATTTATTTAGTTCTCATTTTGTGCCAGGCACCATAATAGATGGGTGTTGTTGTATTTGACAGACTTAATTTATTCCTTAAAATGACAAGAGGGAGTATGTGATATAACTATTTTGCCAATGAGGATAATTGGTTAAGAGACTTATTAAGGTCACTTAAAAGTCTGATCTCTAGGCTCGGTGCCTGTGGCTCAATCAGCTAAGGCGCCAGCCACGTATGCCTAAGGTGGCGGGTTTGTATCCCCAGCCTGGGCCCGCCAAACAACAATGATGGCTGCAACCAAAAAATGGCCGGGTGTTGTGGCGGGCGCCTATGGTCCCAGCTACTTGGGAGGCAGAGGCAGGAGACTTGCTTGAGCCCAGGAGTTGGAGGTTGTTATGAGCTGTGATGCCAGGGCACTCTACTCAGGGGAATAGCTTGAGGCTCTGTCTCAAAAAAAAAAAAAAAAAAAAACAGTCTGATCTCTAGAAACCCTGAACAGCCTCTGGACTGCATGTACATGAGAGGACATGACAATGGGGAGACAGGATTTCATTTTGAGTCTCTGTCACCAAAAGCTCTTTCTATCATAAGATGCTACCACATATGGAAAGGTTCCTATCATTCCATCAGATCCTGTAGCCTCTCTCTAATTCCTGCTGGCATTGGTTTGGTCCATGCCCTCACTGATTGTTATGCAGATTTTTGTAATGGTCCCTAAAATGTGTCTCTTTGCCTTATTCCATCCTCTGCATGTCTTCCAACCACTAATCAGAATATGTTTCGCATTTAAAATTCTACAAAAGTTTTCCTTCCTTAAAGGAATCTGATCCATTCCTACTTTCCAGACCCTCTCCCGACTTTCCCTCCTGACTGCTCTGTGCTCTGTTCATGCTGAATAGCCCATCAGTCTCCATACAACACTCCTCCTCTGGGAATGGACACACATTCCCTCTTCTGGGAATGTTGTCTTCTCCCCTCTTCACTGTCTTCTGGGCCCACTTTACTCAAACTTGATCTCAAATCAGGCACAACTTCCTTGGGAAGGTCTCCCCTAGCCTCCATCTCTCCTCCAGTCCCAAGGACATTCGTTCATTTATTCATTTATTGAGAGTCTACTAGGTGTTGGAAACAAGAAAGATAAAGTCCCTGCCCACATGGATCTTACATTCTTGAAGGAATGTCAGAAAGCAGTCAATAGACACATAAACAGATCAATAATTAATTTCAGATTGCCATACTTATTCTAATTAAAGTATACTGGGATAGTGGGATAGAGAATAATGGGAGACAATCTTAGATATGGTGGGCAATGACAGCCTCTCTGAGGAAATGACAATTATACTGAAATCTGAGTGAAGAAACTGAGTGAATCATGCAAAGATCTGGGAATGACTGAGGAGTAAAAAATGATAACTAATGAGAGGCCATGACTGCAAAATCTAAGATCCTAATAGAGGCTGGCCTTAATCAGAGCAGACACTTCTGCCTTTATAACAAGAGAGAAGATAGAGACTATAAATCTAGACATACAAAGGCTGATAGATTTGGTTAGGATTAACTTATCTATACATGATGAAAACTAGAATACTATTTAAGTAAGACAGAATTTAGTCTTCTCATGTATATGAAGTCCAGAGGTTGCTCAGGGTTGGTTTGCAAGTCCATAAAGTTGTTAGAGACCGGACTCCATTCAACTCAGTGCTCTCCTATCTCTAATGTGTGTGCTTCATCTTCCTTGTCTAAGATAGCTGCTAGAGTTCCAGCCACCACAGCTTCATTCCAGGCAGCAAAAGAAAGAAAGGAAGAGGGTCAAAGGGCACAATCCAGTTATCTTTCAAGAAAGTTTCCACACAAGAGAAAAAAAAAATTAAATGCAAGAAGGTGGGAGGGGAGAGGGGACTCAGTAAGCTTTCACCTAAAGGGTACAATGTAGGGGTATATGGCACACTTTCTGGGTGAAGGACTTAAATATAATTTGGACTCTTCCTAACAAATGTAAATAATGTAACCCAATCATATGTACCCTTATATTAATTTGAAATGAGAAAAAAAGAAGGTTTCCTTTAAACCTTCCATAGTATTTCCTCTTAAATTCCATTATCCAGTACTTCATCATACAGTTATGATCACCTGCAAGGGAAGACAGGAAATGTGGTCTTTATATTGGGTAGCCCTATTTCAAGCTAAAAACCCAGGGTTTTATTTCCAAGAAAGATAGAGATGAATACTGGGCCTACTGGCAGGCTCAGACACAGAAAATAAGGGGGATCTCATCCGATTTCATTCATTTTTTCAGTAAGTATAAAGGGAGATCATCATCAGCTGAAAGGGGAGACAAGGGTGTTGGAGGTTTGAAGACAGGATAAAGTTTAAAATAGCCATCCCTCCAAATGAGGAAGTGATTGGCTATAGAAAAATGGTAACATTTCTAAGCTAAGGTTAGTGGCCACTTGAAGTTTGGGATCATAAAGGTAAAGCCAGACCAGTCAGCATCATTGTGGGATGTACTTCAGCCATGTTCAGCTGCTCAGATGCAAACACAGAGCAGCTGGATGGTTAGGTGTAAGCAAGCTTGTGTTTTGTCTCCTAGGCACAATGAGGTAAAGATGGACAAGAATATTTGCAAGACAGTGCCAACAGTGCTGAACCACTGAATCAGTTTGAAGAGATTTGATGTTAAATAACAAAATAAAATCCTATTGAGATCTATTCAGATATGCCAGAGGTAGATAATTGCTGGCTTTTGTTCAACTGCTCAGAGAACCCATTGGGAGCCCAGTTCCTTTTGTGCTTTCAGCTTTTACCATCCTCAGAGTGTTGACTTTCCTTATCAACCCAGGATTACAAGATGATTGCTACAGCTCTTGATGTCTGTGTTCAAGGCTGAAAGAAAGGGGAAAGGGAAAAGAGGTGGCAAAGGAATGCCAGCTCTGACTATCCGCTTTATCAGGAAGGCAAAATATTACCCAGAACCAACCCCAGGTGTACTGCTGTTTGATACTCACTGGGCAGAACTGGGTCACACAGACACATTTCATGCAAGGAAGTCTCAAAAATGAGGACTTTTACTCCTCATGAAATGATGCCATCCTAAACAAAATTATGGTTCTGTTATTAACGTAGGTGAAGAATGGATACTGGGAAAAGAACCAACAATTTCTGCTACAACCATGGAATCTAATCTACCTGAGGAGGAAAAGGACAATAAGACAAAAGTGATAAATAGTGAAATAATGAGGGGTCAATGGATTGGAGGTCTGCTGGAGAAATATATTCTACATGAGCTGACAGATGAGGCTGCAGAGGTCAGCTCCTGTGCTTGAAACCGATTTTTTAGATGATGCTCTAAATATTCACAACAAAGTCCAGGCATTAGGCACACCCCCTGGCTCTGTCAGAGCACTTACCACACTGTGTAAACTATGTGGCTATGAACTGTGTGCTCCTCCCATCTCTAGTGCCTACCACCTAGCAATGTTAAAATCAAAATATTTGAGAAAATGAAATAGCACACCAGGAATAAAAACATTTTTTAGTTTTACTATGTTTGTGCTTTTCTTACAATCTGCCAGAGTTACACAACCATCAGCTTATAGTAGTGGTATGCCAAAGGTGACATTCTGTCCAATTTTTATGGCATATGGGATGACTGCTAATTCCATGACCTCCCTTCTCTTGCTGCAACTACTCTTCACGAGTTGGTGGCCAGGGAATGACAGTTTCCTACCTAAGAAGGAAGTCCTGATAAGCCAGCAACAAAGGCATTACATTTAGGGTGCCACCTTTGAGATACTATCTGGTATTTCATATACCATGTGCAATATCACATAATAAAATTCAGGTACTCTTTACAGTTATAGTAAGTACCTCATGTTTTTAGAAATGATGATATGAATCCAAAATATGAATCTTCTCATGGAAATGTTATTAGTGGGTCTAGTCCTGAGGGCCTATTTTCGATACCCATTTTTTAATAGAAACAACCCCATTAGCTATTACTTATAGATGCTCTAAAGTATACTTATAAGTCAAATGACTGGTAATAGTAAAATAGTACTACACAACATAGAGTATCATAATTTATTATATATCTTTGTTCAATTTTAATTTAATTTAATTTTTTAAATTTTTATTTATTTATTTTTGGGAGCAAAAGACACATGTCAATATTCAGTTTCAAAACAGTTGCACTACAAGTGTTCTCTTTCTTCCCATCAGCCCCAAAGACACCATGCCAAAGGAGAGTACATTTTGAGCCAATAAGCTGCAGGATGTACACCTACTAGGCTTCACTCACAGAAGCCTCACCAAAAAGCGGGGACTGGGCAGGGAAAGAAACTCTAAAAGGTTTTCAGTACACTGCCAGCTCAAAGACTGTAGAGAGCTCTCACAGCCAGATGGGGCAGCCAGGGGGCCCCAAGAAGCAAGGTTTCAAAATAATATAAAATATTCAAATTCTTGTACATAAGCTATCCAAGATTTCTCCAGCACAGATTGATGCAAAGTACAAGGGATGGCACTTTTAGAGATAGCAGAAAAAGGGTAATGAGATGAGTTTCATATGGCTAAATTATTGGCAAAAACCTAATTTCTTTGAACGCAGAAAAAGGGTAACGAGATGAGTTTCATATGGCTAAATTATTGGCAAAAACCTAATTTTCTTTCTTTTAAGAAGGCAGGAGGGCAATTATGTGGTCCACGCAACATGAGGAGCACATGATCCATTCTCTGAGTGGTGGGGAACGGGGTAGAGACAGGATAAGAATCCCGGCTCAGAGGTCTAACCATCTTAATTTGGTCACTTATAATGAAAAAAATAAAAAATAAAGTTGTCCAAAGAAACCTTAAAGCTGAAAACCTCAACAGCATGTTTTTGTTGTTATTTTCTTTTTCTTTCTTTCTTTTTTTTGCTAACTCCTCCTGGGATCACCTTTCTGGTTTGGCTGGTACTTTGTACAGAGCAGTGAGGTTTCCCAAAGAGGATTCTTTCCCTGGGCTCTGTTGGGTTCTCAGTAAGGCAGGCCCATACCTTTTTCTCTCTTCTAAGAAGAGGGCAATATGCATTAAACTGAAAGTCACCTTCCGAAAGTAAAAAAGGGATTAGATTGCTGCTTCAGAGCTGGGGAAGTATTTGGAATGTTTTACAAATGATTGCTACAGCAACAAAAAGGTAGTTACAAATTGTGTACATTACAACATGCTTTTAAAGACATTTTAATTGTGCTGACGTTCCCTTAAATGTTGTTCTCAAAGATGCTCAGCCTCTAGCCCAGGTGGAATTGCTGGGAAGAGATAGAGACAGTTTGGCAAAAAAGACGTAGTGGTGAGGTGGGTAGGGGATGGCAGTGCAGTGGGGTGGGGCAGCAAAAGGAGAAAGCAGCCTTTCAGTTAAAGATCAGCTCTCAGTTTACAGGTCAGCTTCAGACAGACTGGCCTCAGGTGGAGTCAGGGTCAGAGAAAGAAGTGGCAGCAGGGTGGGACTGGGGTGCTCTACATCTCTTTCAGGTCAAGCAGAGTCTGGTCCAGAAGCCCTGTGTACAGAGGTGCTCCTTTTTGGTACATTGCCCAAATCATCAATTGTCTTTTCCATCTTGGCTACAGATCTCTCAGCAAACTCAGCACGGGTCTCTGCCTCCTTGAGTTTATCAGTAAAAACATTTATCTCTTCCT
>CAUYQV010071888.1:0-36391 GCA_963574575.1 Galagoides demidoff | reverse complement strand
CATGGAGTAAACTGCGAGCCCTTGTTGCGGGGGAGGGGACTCCCGTCTGCTTGGTGGTGGTTTCTGTACCTTTTGGTTGTCTTTTTGGGGTCGCAGCTCGCCTCAGGAAGGTTGAAGTGTGCTCCTCAATCTTCTCTCTTGGCTCTGCACCAAACCATCAGCTAAGTAGCTAAACTTCTGTCCTTTCAGCCTCCTTCTGGACGGGAGCTTCTGTAAAAAGCTGGCTGCAGTCCGCCATCTTAGCTCCGCCCCCCCCCCAATTTTTCTATGGAATAATTTTCTTTCTCTTATTGATTTGTAGGAGTTCCTTGTCTTTTTTCATACTAATCTGTTGGTGGCTAGATCATTGCAAATAACTTCTTCCTATACGTGATTTCTTTTTTGACTTTCTTTTGGGTGTTCTTAGCTTAATTTCCTGGTTTTAATGAACTGGAATTTATCAATTGCCTATTCAATGATCACTATACTTTGTATCTTATTTAACAAATCTTCTCCACTTTTTTCCTAAAAGTCTTACTTATGACATTAAAATCCTTAATAAATCTAGAATTGATTTTTGAATATGACTTGAAGCAGGGATCTAAAGTAATACTTTTCTGTTACAGAAAATGTTTTTTTCTGGCTCAATTTATTGAATTCCCTCTCCTTACCTGACACCTTCTCCAGTACATAGTGCTGTCTGTAATCCTAGCACTCTGGGAGGTCAAGACGGGTGGACTTAGAGATCAGCTCTGAGAAAGAGGGATTCTCCCCTCACTACTAAAATTAGAAAAACTAGCTGGGTGTAGTGGTGGGTGCCTATAGTCCTTGCTACTTGGGAGGCTGAGGCAGGAGGATCATTTGAGCCTGAGAGTTTGAGGTTGTTGTGAACTATGATGCCATGGCACTCTATCCAGGGTGACAGAGTGAGACTGTCTCAAAAAAAAAAAAAAAAGGGCAGTGGCTGTGGTTCAGTGGGTAGGGCTCTGGCCCCGTATACCAAGGGTGGCAGGTTCGAACCTGACGCTGGCCAAACTGCAACAAAAAAATAGCCAGGTGTTGTGGCAGGCACCTGTAGTCCCAGCTACTCAGGAGGCTGAGGCAAGAGAATCACCTAAGCCCAAAAGCTGGAGGTTGCTGTGAGCTGTGATGATGGGGCACTCTACTGAGGGCGACAAAATAAGACTCTGTCTCTTAAAAAAAAAAAAGAAAAGAAAAAGAAAAAAAAGTCATTATTTAACAGTCAAAATTTGGGTGTTAGGGTGTCTATTTTTCTAGAATATACAAGTACATACTCACATGGAAATACACACAGATACACAGAAATATATACACACACCCATACAGGAACAAATTTAAAATAAGTATTGATTGTTTCCTATATGCAAAGCTCTATGTTTAAGGCTTTATTGTTGCCAAAGCTGAGAGATGGTATTTAGGAAATATGATAATGCTTATGATGCTAATAATAGTGTTAGAAGGAAATTTGTTTTCAATTTGGCAGCTAATATAATTCCTCTTTGGGTACCTTAGTCCAGAAAGGCATTTATTTCATATCCCTAAGCTTTATTCCTGCCCTAAACTAAGGACATAAATCACTCTCCAACCCTAAAGTGACACACTTATCCTCCAAGCAAACCACTATCAGCTTGTTTAATAAAACAAAACATTGCATATTGCATTTTTAAAGAGCTATACCTTGGCCTTAAAATCAGATTTGTGTTTGAGGCCTCAGTCTGTTACTTATTAACTTTATGACCTTGGACAAGTCCTAGAATTTCTTGGAGTCTCAGTTTCTTCATCTTTAAAATGAAGCTAATATCTACCTTGCAGAGTTGCCAGGAGGGTTAATGTATTTTTTATAAGCCTCATAAAATGCTTGCCAATATTTGCTATTGCATTTTTAATTAGTTTTTGTTTTATTAAGAAAGTAATACGGGCTTGTTGTAATATTTGTGATCAGAACAGAAGGGTATATGGTAAAAAGTAGAAGTCCCTTTCCTCCAAATGTTCCCTATTCTTCCCCTCAATCCGCCTCACTTTCGTGAAGAAAAAACATTAAAGTTCTCAGGACACATTATTGTTAGGAACGTTCTAAGGTCCCACGACAGGCAAAAATCCTTGAGATCCTGTATAAACATCATATCACAAGTAAGCTAAAATGTCCAGAACATTTCATTTCTTGATAGCTTTTATTTTTAAGTTTTCCTATTTTCAAACAATTTAAGAAAAAATAGAAACATTCAAATTAAGATGTGGGAGAAGTTGATCAGAGGGTGATGACCTCTGATTTAAAATGAACTGGAAACCTTTAGATACGGGCATTTATTGCCTTAAGAATTTTTTCATTGCGATGATAACTCAGACTTACAGAAGTGTCAAACAATTACTAAATGTAGAAATGAAAACATAAACTTTGTCTCTCATATTCCCCTAATCTCACTCTGCAGAAATTACTACTGGGAATAATTTTGATGTTTTGACTTTCTTATGTCTTACTCACCAGACTTGAAAATGCCTTAGTTTAATTGCTTGGTTTCACTCCTTTCATGATTTAATTACTCATTTTGCTTTGGTTTGCTTGGGGCTACATTTGTTCATTTATTCATTTCCTGATTACTAGAAATCTTCCCTTGGCCAGGTACTGAGCAAGGTGCTAGAGACTTTTGAAGCATCAGGCCCAGTCCTTGTTCTTACTTTTACTAGATAAGTATAATACGCCATCAGTGGTGCATTATACTTAGTTGTGCAGAATGCCATGAGACTATGAAGGACGGACTCCTAACTCTGGGAAGGCTTCCTGGAGGAAGTGACTTATAAGCTGAGAACTGAAAGCTGAGTGGGCATTGACTGGTGTGATGGTTACAGCTATGGGACAGTAGTGCACTGGGAGGTGACAGCTGTACAAGAGCAGAGGTTGAGGATAATGGAGAGAGAATAGGCTTGAGCACCAACTTCAGAGTATGTGCTATGAAATGTGCACACCAACGGCAGATGGACCCCATGAAAGGATTGCAAGTAGGAGAGTGACATTGCTATGTTTGCATTTCAGAAGGCTCTGTCTGGCCATAGTGGGAGGGAAGAATCGGAGGTGAATCAGGAGACAGCAGCAGTAAGAGGCCCTACAAGTGAGAAAGGATGATGGTCTGAATTAAGGTAGTGATAGAATGTGGGGGAGAAGTATATTCAAGAGTAAAAGGAACTTCTTTATGCAAGAATAATTGATACCTGGCAGGGCCTAATGAGAGTGAAGCCACTTAGTACAGGGACCATATTTTTTCATGTAAATAGTGGTTCAAAAGACTTGATTGGAACTCAACTTGAAAAAATTAAATGAAAATTAGTGTTTAGGCCCCTGGTTTTTTTTTTTTTTTTTGCAGTTTTTGGCCAGGGCTGGGTTTGAACCTGCCACCTCTGGCAATATGGGGCCAGTACTCTACTCCTTTGAACCACAGGAGTTGCCCAAACCCCTGTTTTTACATTACTAAAACCCATTTAGGTTATAACGAACTAATGTTTAAGATGGAGAATGAATCAGGAGTTTGGGGGAGTAATTTTTTAACACAAAATTTATGGTAGCATGATAATGAGATTTTTCATTTCATGTTTAAGTTTAGCAGCAAGTTCATAATAAAGATCATTTTGAGAAAAATATTCAATATTTGTCAATTTCCCCAACGGTCTCTTCCTTTGATATTCATATCATTTTTTTTGAAGTGTTATTATGTCATGTCCATTATGAGTTTTTTCTTTTTTAGCTGTGAACTCATCTAGGCAAGATTGTCATTTGCCAAAGGCTTTGCCTGGTTTTAGAGCAGAATCCAGATCACTTTGATTAACTTCATGAAACTCCATATCCTTTACAAGATTTGCAATTTGAACAGTTGATTTGTTTTGGGTTTTATAGTGTAAAATAGGTGATTCCAATTTGTCACTGACAAGGAATTTTAAAGCCAGGGGTAATATTATAAATGGTAAGTTCATTGGTAAATATTTTTGTGTTATAATGACTTTTCTTTGCAACCTGTTGCCTACAGAGACTTGGGTAATAACTACTTAGATAATGAGAACAACCAGCAATCATCTGGCACCTATTCACTAGGACCATACCCCACCAGGGAAAGGTGGAGCAAAGCTCTCTTCAGGGAGAAGGAAAACAGATAAGGTCTTCACCTGCGGGGACGTCAGAGGCCCACAGAGAATGTGCAATGCCATCTTCACAGGTCTCTCCCATGCTTGCACAGCTGAAGGTATTTTCTCAGCAGTGCTCGCATCGAAGGCCACAGGGTTTGCTGGAAGAATCTCTGTCATTTTCTGAAAGGAAGCCCATATATCATCACTAATGAGAGCATCCTCTTACTCTCTGATGTTTTCTGAAGGAAGAAAAAACAACTTTCCACTTCCTGGATGGGAACGCAGTGTTCTCTCACCCACTCCCCAGCCCCATAACCGTCCCTAACTAAAGGGTTCCACGGAATCTTGGTTTATTTTCTTGTCTTCATCCTTGTGAGGATTTAAGATACTGCGTTCTGTGCATCAACCCTTAACTGACACTCATGTTGAAATCTTTCGAGTGACAACTCATTGATTGAATAGTCAACTCTGTAATTCTCACCCTTCCTCCTTCTCTTCCCACTTTTCTTTCGTCACTGTCTATGTGTCCCACTTTGCTGTTCCTGGGTGCTGGGGCTCTAACACAGACATCTTTCCAGTACAGTGGGAAGCATCATAGGGAGTGACTGGATCTGATTTATACTGATTTTGGATATTTTCCTCACTTGACATCTTTATTCATATTTATTTATTTATTTTGAGACAGAGTCTTACTCTGTCGCCCTGGATAGAGTGTCATGGTGTCATAGATCACAGCAACCTCAAACTCTTGGGCTCAAGTGGTCATCTTGCCTCAGCCTCCTGAGTAGCTGGGACCATAGGTGCCTGCCATAACGCCCAGCTTCCCCCCACCCCCTATTTCTTAGTAGAGATGTGATTTTGCTCCTGCTCAGGCTGGTCTCAAGGGATCCAGTCATCTTGGCCTCCCAGAGGGCTAGGATCTCAGGCATGAGCTACTGCACCCGGCCCTCACTCTGCATCTTTACTCCTGTCTTGTAAGGCATGATCTGGAAATATAAGTAGTGGTTTACATGGAAAAAGCTAAGGAAGGTTGGTCTTAGCTCGATGGTCTATCCCACCTCTGCTGTTTGACTTCTCATTCCCTGTCCTCTGTTTTCCGGGGACCTTTGTGAGCAGCAGCAGTTCCCAGGAATAGGAGCTTAGATTGGAGTCAGAGAAGTGACTCTGAAGCCATCTCTTCTGTGTATGCTCCCAAGAGCTTAGGAGGTACACAGGGACCAGTGTAAACCTGGGAAAAGCTTAGGGGACTGTAATCATACCACTCCAACATTCCCTTTTCCAAAAGCGATCTCCATCACTCAAATCTTTCCTACCCTCTCTCCCATAGTCCATTTCTCCCCTCAGGTATTCTGGCTTAGCTTTGGCTGCTCCTGTATCTTTCTCTTCTTCCCATATGTATATTTGTAGTTTTTTTTTTTTTTGAGACAGAGTCTCACCATGTTGCCCTCTGTAGAGTGCTATAGCATCACAGCTCACAGCAACCTCCAGCTCTTGGGTTTAAGCGATTCTTTTGCCTCAGCCTCCTGAGTAGCTGGGACCACAGGCACCTGCCACAACATCTGGCTATTTTTCTGTTGCAGTTGTCATTGTTGTTTAACTGGCCCAAGCTGAGTTCAAACCCACTCAGCCTGAGTGTATGTGGCTGGTGCCCTACCCACTGAGCTATGGGCACTGCCCATATTTGTAGAGGAGCAATTCAGCTCTGACCTGGATGCTCCAGTCTTGCATTTACATAGCCAACATTTAGCATGATCTTCAAATAGGTGGAATAAAAAAAATAACCATTGCACTTTAGACAATGACCTTGTAGACGCAAACAAAAGATGCTCCAATTTGCAACTGTAGCTCTCATTTCTCCTTTGCATTTATTCATTCACCGAAATTGTGTACTAGAGTCTGAGACAAGGGTTTAGGTATAGGAAGTTTAACTGGTTCTGGTGATGGTGGGGTGATCTTACGAACCAAGAATGAAAGAGTGGAAGAAGAGAGACACGGAAAAGGAAAAAAAAGTCAGCGAAGATAGATTATTAAGCTGGTTCCTGCAGTGGACAACTGGGGCTCAATGCTGGGGAGACCTGCTGAGGAACTATGTAGACTGCTCTTGGAATTGTCCTTTTGAAATGTCCCAAGGGTGGGACATTTATCCATCCACTCCCCTTTTGGTTGAGGGCTACCCTCGGGGACCATTCCTTTCTGTGCTGCCCTGCCCGAGGCTAAGCAAGCTCCAGCCGAGGGAAGCTCTGAGCAGGAAGGAAGCTGTGAGTAGGGTCAAGAACGATAAGGTGGTGGGTTCGAATCCAGCCCAGGCCCGCCAAAACAACAATGATAACTGCAACCAAAAAATAGCCAGGCATTGTGGCGGGTGCCTGTGATCCCAGCAACTTGGGAGGCTGAGGCAGGAGACTCCAGGAGTTGGAGGTTGCTGTGAGCTGTGATGCCATGCACTCTACCCAGGGGGAAAGCTTGAGGCTCTGTCTCAAAAAAAGAACGATTTGGCCACAGCAGCTGCCGAAATCAGAGGAGAGCTGAGGGGGTGCAGCCCGGGGCGCCAGGAACAGCAGCTGCACACAGCGCTCGTCACAGCTGTAGTGCAGTCATTTGTTCTTGCTGGTCCTCCTTCATCAAGGACAAGAACAGTGTCTTCATCTTGGTTTCCCAGTACCAGGCACAATCCTAGGCTCATGGGAACCATTCAAGTTTCATTTGCTGAGTGAAGCACTAAGGGAAGAACAAGGACAGACCCAATGCCGGAGTTCCAGTTCCTGCTCGGCCACACATTTCCGAGTGACCTTGAATATGCCAACACCTCATTGAGTTATTAATTTAATAAATTTCTGTCAAAAAATAAACACCCAACAATTATGGGAAAAGGAGAAAACTGCCTGTCAGGGAGATTGACCTCAGAATAAAACATGCTTCTCTAACTTGATGGGTCTCTCTGATTCTAGGGTTAGTTTCCCCTTAGTGTAAGGATGAACACTGGTGAACCAGAAAGGGCAGGTTATTAATACAAAATTGGTTACTAAAAAGTGTTTCATTTTTGGCAGGCTACATGGCTCAAAAAACCTTCACTAGCGCTCTCATGTGAAGAGTGATAGAATGCTAATTTGCCACAGGTTCATTATCACCAGGAAACAAACTGTGGAACACATAACAGGTAAATATAACGTGCAAACATAGAATTCAACAATTTGAGTTGTAGCTGCCTTGTGTTCTTACACCTCTGTCAACAGGGCCCTCATTAAAATATTTTCCCTATTGTTTTACTTGTAAGAAAAAAACTGAAGAGAATATTATAAGACCCAGGGTGGAGTGATGTTCTTTCTCGTTAACCATTTATATGGGGAGATCATCTCTATGTATCTATCCCCATTACTTTATTTATTTATTAATTGTTTTGAGGAAGAGTCTCACTTTGTCACCCTTGGTAGAGTGCTCTGGCGTCACAGCTCCCAGCAACCTCAAACTCTTGGGCTTAAGTGATTCTCTTGCCTCAGCCTCCCAAGTAGCTGGGACTACAGGCACCCACCACAATGCCTGGCTATTTTTTGTTGCAGTTGTCATTGTTGTTTGGCAGGCCTGGGCTGGGTTTGAACCTGCCAGCCCTGATGTATGTGGCTGGAGCTGTAACCATTGTGCTACAGGTGCTGAGCCCTGATTAGTTTTTTTTATCTAATTGCAAATGTTTATCATGCTGGGTGCTGAGCTAGGTCCAGGGGATATAATCTTGAAAAAATTCATGTTTAGTCCTTGCTCTTATGGTGCTTACAGTCTAGTAGAAGATGACTATAGAATTAAAATGAGTGCATCCTAATGAATGCTTCTGGGAAGAAAATGTGCTTTTATTAGAGCTAAGTACAATGGAAATCATATGTTCTGGGAGGTTCAAGAAGATTTCCCCTCAAAAGTGGGATTTGAGTGGAAAGCTGAAGAATGAGTAAGAGGAAGGATAGGTGTGCACAGGCCTGGTGGCAGGAGGACAGGAGGACTTGGAAGAAGGCCTGAGGAGGTGGCTTGCCTAGAGCAAGGAGCGTGGTACAGGTGATGCTAGACAGGTGAGCGCAGGCCAGACTAGGTAAGTCCCCAGAGCATGGTAGGAAGTCTAATCCAAGGACCACCAGAAGTCATGGAACAATTTCAGCAAGATCTGGTGGCATGAACAGGTCTTTGTGTTTTATAAAAGGGCCTTTGTTTCACTTCCTTTCATATTGTCTAGAATTATATGAGCAATTCAACCACCAGCATTCATTACTGCTCCAACTATCCTAATAGTTGTAGACACACACACACGTGTTACTTTTCTGAAAGATGTGTATCTTGTCTACTCCAGAATTAATTACCAATGTCTTTCCCTCTCATCTGGAGAACATTTAGTTTGTCCTTTTGGACACTGACTGTATTTACCTAATAACTAAATTCCATGCTGGGGTATCTTGAAGAATGAATAGAGTCTCATCCTCAATACTAAGTGTGCAAGTGAAATTGCCTTTCTCTGTTGGAAAGGGTGAGGACAACAGCCGTTGCATCAACAAGAAGGGCCCAAATTGAATTATCTGGTAGTGTCTGCAGGTCTCTCTGAACTATCTCTATAACTGAAATTTCTTAGCATATCCAAAAATGGATTAAGTTGCTTTGACAGGCTCTATTTTTTATGAACCTCTTTGGCTATTACTTACTATGTTATTTTTCTCAAGGAGCTCATGTACTGATTTATGATTTCATTTAAGGTTTTGACTGGTAGTTTGGATACGCTAACTAGCCCACCTTTTCCCGGATCTGACTTTGGCTGCTTTATTTCCAACACTAAATCAGGCTGCTTAAATTTTCCCTGGTACATAAGTCTCTACGACAAACACTAGTATTGCAGGTGCGTCCTGCCTTCGCCGGCTCGTTGAATGTGTTCACATGAATCTCACCCAGCTCCGCTGATTTATAAATATTTAAATTGTGTAAGTATTCTTTTACCTGCCTCTTATTAATTCTGTTTCTTGATATTCCTAGAGACTCATTAATATTTATCTGACTGAGCTCCTGCTTCCTTCATTCTTTGTGCTAACGGCTGAGACAAAACAGTGGCTCCCTAGCCTCTCCCCTTCGCATCTTTCGTCATGTTCTCACACCCCTGGTTTAGCAAAAGTAGCCTTTGTTTTTTGTGGCACAGCATCCTTTTGTATTGTTAGAAGCCTTTGCCTTAAATTCTTGCTTCCTTTGCTGCCCTAATTCTGCTCTTTCACCCTCTGTCTCCTGGAATTATATTTTCTTCACATTGAGTCCCTAAACCCTACACAATTGGATTTTGCTTGGCCTCCCCCCACCAAAGGAAGCATTCATGCTTTAAGCTTGTATGTCAGAATGCATGTGGGGTTATATAACAGCACTCAGCAGCTACTGGTGTGTTCTTTTTTTAGAGGATGGACTTGAATGCCCACACCCATGTTTTTTCTTTCAGTAGAACAACGTGAGTAGTAATCATTCAGTTCCTGAAAGATGGTTGGATTCAGTCCATTAACTTCAGAGCATGTCCAGAAAATTGGTCTCAAAGAAACAGCATGTGAATATGAAACCAAGACAAGGGATTTCCAATAACAAAGAAATTAATAATAAAAACATTCCTGGAAGAGTTCAGGCATCTACCTGGACTCTTAGAAACACATTGGAAACTTTAATGTGTTTTCAAAAGAGAACATACTGCATGCCACAAAAAAGAAAGAAAATTAAAGAGTATGCACCGTACCAATGAAGTTCAAGAATAGGCACCATGGAGCTGTGGTGACAGAGGTTAGGAGATGGTTCCCTCTGGGGTAAGTATTGACTAAGGATCCTGAAGGTGCTGGATATTCTTCCTTCCTTCCTTTTTACTTTCTTTCTTTCTTTTCTGGTTAATGTGAGAGTACAAACAACTAGGTTACAACATTTGCCTTTGTAAGGTTGATCCCTCTTGTGGCTGTGTTCCTGCACCCAAGAGGTGTGTCTTACACCTGTACATTGTGCCCGTTTGGTGGGAGAACATGAATCCTCTCCCCTCCTCCTC
The DNA here is from genome assembly GCA_963574575.1 of Galagoides demidoff. Classification (NCBI taxonomy): domain Eukaryota; kingdom Metazoa; phylum Chordata; class Mammalia; order Primates; family Galagidae; genus Galagoides; species Galagoides demidoff. The sequence goes on along the minus strand of CAUYQV010071888.1, from coordinate 26,247 downwards.
TCTTCCCAATCCCAATTTCCCCCTTCCTCCAACTTGAATTAAAATGAGTTTTACTTTTATGTTGGTGTGTATTAGGTTGTCTGCTGGCTTCATATTAGTAATGAGTACATTGGATTATTTTCTTTTCCATTGTTGTGATACTTTACTAAGAGCCTTTACTAAGAAGAATGTGTTTCAACTCCATCCAAGTTAATAAAAAGATATAAAGTCATCATCTTTTTATGGCTGAATAGTATTCCATGGTATACACATACCACAGCTTGTTAATCCATTTCCTGGGTCCATGGTCATTTAGGTTGTTTCCACCTCTTGGTGATTGTAAATTGAGCTGCAATAAGCAATCTGGTGTCAATGTCTTTATGATAAAATGATTTTTTTTTCTTCTGGGTAGATGACTAGTAATGGTATTATAGGATCAAATGAGCGGTCTGTTTGAATTCTCTGAGGATTCCTTCACACTTCTTTCCGTAGAGGCTGTATCAGTTTGTAGTCCCTGGATATCCTTTCTATCCTTATCTAGGTGGTGGTGACATGTCCATGTACATATGCATATATGTGCACAAGTTCATCAAGCTATGCACTTGTGATTAGTGTGTTTGAAAAAAAATTAGTACATTTTACTGCATGTAGTAAATTTCAGTTAAAAAGTAAAACAAAACAAAATAAAGCATCAATGTGATTACAGATCCAGTTGCAAAAAACTGTAATAAATATTTTTAATAACTATAGGCTATGTCTGAGACTATTTGAAATATTATTTTAAAAATCTGGCACCTATCCATTGAAATTTATGTTATTGGACAACTTACCTGCTCAGTCAGAAGGAGAATGATCATGGCTTCCACTTCAGGAGTAGCTGCAGCGTGGTAGGCATTGAACTCAGTTTGTCATTTCAGTGACGATGTCACTATTGCCATTTTCTAGCTGAGGACATGGAGCCAGAAAGATCTCAAGTACTTGCCAAAGAGCACATAGCTAAAAAGAAGAAATTAGAGATTCAAGCTCAAGTTTCTGAAACTCCAGAGACTATGGTTCACTTTTTCCCACTCTATGTGGTGCCCAGGAATCCTAGATGATTATGTGTTGGTATTTTATTTGTCTTTTTACTACGGGCAAAGGTATTCTGCTCTGTGTAGCTTTTAAATAGTCCTCTCTCTTGTAGTAAATAAGTGAATCTAGTCTGAATATACTGAAGTGAGTTATAAATAATATTAAATGATATTTATGTGGTATCTAGAACATGTTTGGTTCCATCTCAAAAGGATCATCTAGTTAAAAAAAATTTATTTTTCCCATTTTACAGATGAGGACACAGATTCTAAAATATTAAAAGATCAAGTAGTCAGTTTCAACCTGGGCAGTCTCACTGCAGAGCTCACACCCCTTAACAGTCCCTATACTGTGTTTAATGAATTTTGAAGCATATAACTAAAAGAAGAAGTACACTGACCAATTGTCTAAAATCTGGAAAACAATTTACAAGAACAATAGACATAAGTAAGATACTTGTCAGATTTGCAGCTATTAAGATGAATTTGAGAAACTATATTGGTTTATAGAGTCTTTTCTGCTGTTTAGAAAGCTTATGAACTGTTGAGTTCAACACGGTGTTAGGCATTTTTGAAAGAGATAATGCAAGTGGTGTCAATCCTTACATAAGTGGTTGAAAGCTGAGGTTCTTTGCCAGTAATCTCTCTATAGAGTCATCATCTAACACAACAGGTCCAAAATCTCTATTTCTTCTCTCTTGAATTGCTTTCATGACTCTGTCTGGTACTTCTGGAGCTGTTGTGGATCATTTTGCCCTAGTTCTGTTATTTTAAATGTATTTTCCTATGTGTAATAAAATCTATTTTTATATATAGGGTCAAATATTATCACTATAGAGATGACTCTTATGTGAATTCTTTTGCTCTCAAAAGAATTTCTGTATGATTTCATATACTATCAGATCATCATATTCTCTTGTACCCACATCTTTATTTTTTGCCATTTCTCTCCCAACAGTTTGAGGCTTTTAATGGTAAAAGATTTCCCCACTCGTGCTCTTCATTACTAACAGAGAAGTTACCAAAATAGCACAATGATTAACCTTACGCTGTTCACCTGGATTCATCACTTATTAACATTTTGTCACTTGTGTTTAATCTATGTGCATGTGTGTACAAATGTATGTGTGTATGGACACACATAACTTTTTTGAATCTTTTGAAAATTAGACATTATAGCGGACATCATAGCAAATATTTCAGCAATTATCTCCTAAGAACAAGGAAATTCTCCTATATAATCACAATACAATGATTATATTTGGGCATTTAATTTAAGATCATTATCTAATCCATTGCCCATATTCAAATTTCTCTAATTGTCCCAATAACATCCATTATGACTGCTTTTTTTCCGATCCAAGATTTAACTAAAGATTCCTCATTGTATTTAGTTACATGTCTCTTTAGTTTCCAGCAATCTAGAACAGTTCCTCAGAGTTTTTAGTGTTTTATGAACAAAGGTGTTTGTTTTAAGCATCTGTACTGAGTTCCAAGCATGATTCTAGGTATCACATTCCTGATGTTTTGTGAGTTATTCCACTTAGTCCTGCAAAAGTAAAATATTAATATAATTCTTGTGTACTCTGGAAAAAGTGGGAATATTTAAAAATACATGTTAGAACTTCAGTGATTCTTCCTTGTTTATCTGGTGAACATGTTGTCTAGACTCAGAGGACATGGAAGAGAGAGAGCTTCCATCTGAAAATCTCTTTCAGTTATAGGTGATTTTGGGATTTTGTTCCATCCTGGGTTTTCCAAAGAAAGCAAATTCCCAACTGGTCCCTTTATTACCAAAGTCTGCTAAACTGTCAGAAATCAGAGACACCACAATGGCATGCTGAGGAAGAAAAGAAGTTGAAATGCAAAGCGTGACTAATAATAAAATGTTATTTTTCCAAAAGTTACTGTTGTGAATGTTTCTACCACCATCATACACAATTTCTTTTGATACCAGGATAAGCCTTCTGAGAAAGCAACTGGAGCTTCCTTGCAAAGCAAGGAAATTAGCAATTGTTCAATGACTAAAGGACAGTTGTGTGAAAAGTTGCCATAACGACATGATGAGGCTGTCCGCATGGCTTAATTTCAGTCATGTTCAATTGGGCGCAATGTTGTGTTTTAAAATATGAGTCAATATTTGAGGAATTTAAAAGAAAAGATGTAAATATGAATTGTATGGACTGAGTCCTCTTCTGAGTGCAGGCCTTGCCAATGGGGGGTTTCCAATTGACTCTCCTCATTTCTGCAGCAAACAGAAGTATTTTTCTCTCAAGTGGAGCTTACATGTTGTTTCTGGAAATTTACTTTCATTGCACAGAGAATTTTATCAGGTTATACATTGCCATTAAACAAATCAATACTGGGTCTTTCATCCATTAACAGATTAGTAGGAAATCCGAGTGTGTATTCTCCAAGTGTTGAAGGCAACGTCAGCCATGAGCATTTTTGAAGATACATCAGTTTATCGGCTAAAATAGAAAACTATCTTTATGATAGGATTGCTCTGTTCTTACTATTTTGAGGAAAATGTTGCAATAGTTAATACTTGTTGAGCACTTTGGGTTATACTGTATGATTGACAGTGCATTTTCCCACTTACTCTCCACAGCAAACCTGTGGGGTAGAAATCTATATTATCATCTTCATTTATAAACGAGAACCCTGAAACTTAGAAAGGTTAAGTAACACATTTGGTAAGTATTGGAGTTGGGATCCAGTCCCAGAGCTATCTGTGCTGAAATCCAGTGTGAATTCTGATTCAGCAGGTGTGGGTGGCGCCTGAGAACGTACACTTCTAACAATCCCCCAAGAGCTGCTGCAGCTGCTGGTTCTGAGACCTTTCTCTCAGTACCAAGGCTCTAATCTACTACACAATGGTTCCAATACTTGTGAATTATTATGTGGACTCTTTGTATAAGAAAAACTAGTGGACACCAGAAATACATCTAAAGTTCTTAATTGAAACACCAGTGATAATCCAGAGGCTAATTCTATTAAATTGCCTTTCAATTAGGGAATATCATAGCAAAAGTTGTTTACTTTCTCTAACTGGCAAAATCTTTTTAGATTATAAGTTAAGTGACAACATAAAATACTTGCACAGCTCATGTACTGCAGTGGATAGACTATGAACTCTTGGGAGTCTGTGAAACCCAAATAGAGAAACGGTGCACAACGTTTTATTAATACATGGCAGTTTGAAATCAGTTGCAATGAAAAATCACACTTATGAAGTAGCTACTCTTCAAGTTTTGCTAGTTGTTGGTATATTGGCTAAAAAAAAAAAGGCTAGCATTTAGAAATCCTTTCGTTGATAAAGATTCTTTCTAAGCAGTTATATTGAATTATTTGCAAAATAAATTTATATAATTTTCATTTTGTTTGCTTCCTTTCAGCAGCATCTAAGTAGATGCCACTACGGATCGGACTAGAAGGCAAGCTTTTCTATTTTTGATATTCTACTTAGAATGTGTTATTCTAAGAAAGAAATTCTTATACCTTTAACTGATGTGTTAGATTAGAGATGATGGAGTTTTCTGAAGGAGAGGAGAAGCTTTATCCCTGAGGGGCTGATTGGTATGCAAACTAATGTAATCAATAGTTTAGCCTAAGCAATTTTTTTTTTTTTTTTGAGACAGAGTCTCACCCTGTCACCCGTGGTAGGAGTGCTGTGGTGTCACAGCTCACAGCAACCTCAAACTCTTGGGCTTAGGCGATTCTCTTGCCTCAGCTTCCCAAGCAGCTGGAAGTAAAGGCACCCACCACAATGCCCGGCTATTTTTTCTTGTTGCAGTTTGGCTGGGGCCAGGTTTGAACTCGCCACCCTGGGTATATGGGGCCAGAGCCTTACTCACTGGGCCACAGGCGCCACTGGAAGCAATGGGTTCTTTCATTGAAATGTTCACTGAGGAAAAGAGAATGGGGGGGGGAGGGGAGAGGGGAGGGACCTTGAACTGTAGTGGAAATGTATGCATCTTAATCTTTTCTACCCATGTCCATCTTGAGGAAGTGTAGTATTTTGGAGAAAAGATTGGTTCTGGAATCATGCAAAGTTAGATTTGAGTCTTGACTCTGATCAGTTGTGTGGCCTTGGGCAAGTCACAATGGCCTCACTGACCTCTTTGGAAAATAAAGACCAATTCTTTAGCAGACACAGTCAGGTGGGCCCCCCAAACCCTTATGGTTTCTTACCATGGTAACAAACACCAGTTGCTTTCTCCCCACTAGCCCTTAACCAATGACAGGCAAGTGCGGGGTTTAAATACTCTGGCTCCCTTGCCGGATCAGGATAACTCCGAGGTGTGGTGCACCTGTACTTTCTTGAGTCTGAATCCCGTGAGGCCTTGTTAAAATAAAACATGCTGGGTCCTACTTCAGAATTCTCATTCAGCAGGTGGGGATGGGGCTGGGAATTTGCTAGAAGGGCAACTTTAAATGTGCCTTTCTACCAAATTCCCGGGTGATGCTGATGCTGATGCTGCCAGGCTGGAGCCCACACTTTTGAGAATCCTTCTGCATTGCTTCCAGAGTTTCCCTATGGGACTGAGCAGTTTCCCGAGGTAAGACACTGTTTATAGGACAGCCTTGCTTGATTCCTTTCCCTTCCCACTCCTCCCTTCTCCTCACCTCTCCACTCTTCCTCCACCCTTCCCCATCCCATTTTCTCATGTCCTTCCCCTCCTCCACCAGGCACATCTTAATACTTCCATTCACATTCTTAGTTTGGGAATCCAAACTAAGATAAAGGCTCACCTCATAGAGGTGTTCATATACTAAGTTAGCTCTTATTATCAAAACTTATTCACCTCATCTTTGAAAATCACCAGCCTTGCAAACCTTCCCAAGGCCATGCCAAGATGATGTTACTATATGTCATATAGTAAAATACAAAATTGGATTTACATTATGTAACCAACCAAACCATAGATAAATATGATTTATATTATAGAATAATGTATATTAATACTTATACTTTTCAAAGTAAAAATTTTATATGTGTGACACCCCATCCCCCACGTGATATCTCTTCTCAGGGGAGCTTCCCCAATCCCAACCCCACCTAGAAATGTCTAAGGTGGCATGCTCTGCCTCCATGGGTATGTAGGGCACGTGCTAGGATGGGTCAGGGGTACTGTCTCTCCCGTGGGACAAACTGAGCCATGAAGACTGTAGCGAGGATGGGGTTCTGGGTCTTTGCGGCTTGGAGAGTATAGTATTTAGAGAGTACAAAGATGAATCCAGGATCATCTTTAAGCCTGGCGTGTTCACTTGTTTAATAACTGCACTCTGAGACAATGTCAATGACATTGACATTCTGTAACAGTTAAAAGCACGGGCTCTTTCCTGCAACTCAATAGCAAAAAAACAAATAACCTGATTAAAAAGTGGGCAAAGGACTGAAATAGACATTTCTTTAGAAAGGGACATACAAATGGCCAAAAAGTATATGAATATACGTTTAACATCACTAATGATCAGGAAACCGCAAATCAAAATCACGTTGAAATACCACCTTACACCTGCTAAAGACAGTTATTATCAAAAAATCAAGATAACAGGCATTGGCAAGAATGCAGAGAAACTGGAACTCTTGTGTCTGTGGGAATGCAAAATGGGGCAGGTGCTGTGGAAAACAGCATGGAAGTTCTTCAAAAATATAAACACTATGGGTATGTAGGGCACTTGCTTCTTCACTATGGAAGTTCCTCAAAAATATAAAAATGAAATTACCGTATGATCCAGGAGTCCTGCTTCTGAGTGTTGAAATCCGGATCTCAAAGATGTCTTAGCACTCCTGTGTTCATTGCAACCGCATTCACAACAGCCGAAATGTGGAAGCAACTTAAGTGTCCTGTGACAGACAAATGGACTTTTAAAATGTGGTGATACATGAAATGGAATATTATTTGGTCTTTAAAAAGAAGGAAATCCTCCATGGGTGACCACACAGGTGAAGCTGGGAGATGACTAGGCTAAGTGTGATAACCCAGTCTCAGAAGAACAAATACTATATGATTCTACGTACAGGTGGTTTCTGAAATAGATAGTTTTGGTTATGAAAGGTGAGTAAATTCTAAGATCTGCTGTACGACACGAGCCTGTAGATAGTAAACTGTGGTGTGCATTTGCACATCACCTAGAAGGGTAGATGTTGGGTTAAGTAGTTTTACTATGGTAACAACCACCACCAGGGTTGGACTCCGGAGTCACATGGCCTGGGTTTCAATCCTGCCTTTACCATCCACATGGGTATGTCTAAGTCTGTTTCCTCCTCTGTGCAATGGAGATAACCAAAAATCCTCTCACCTATATAAAGAAGAGGTTTTTTTTGGTTTTGTTTTTTCACCTCATTATGATTCATGTAAAAAGTTCAGTACATTCCCTGGCAGAGAGTAGGAACTCTGCAATATCATTATTTTTGTTTTTGCTATTTTCATTCTTGTTATTGTTGTTTTTTTCTTTTTTGCTGTTTATAGCACTAATTGGATGCTAATCATTAGGCAGTGCGATGGCCACAGAGCTTTGGATAGAAAGAACCATGAATCCCAGCGCTGACATGGATTTTATATAAAGCCTGGGGATTGACATGTCATTTGAGTAGTGAGGCTGAAAAAAACTGCTGCTGGGCCACGTGGGGAGCGTCCTGCCCTGAGGCTGCCCTTGGGAGTCCCTGCTTCTCAGGCCTGTCCTGCAGCAGTGTTGGTGCTGGCATCCACACAGCCTAGCACAGCTCTGCATGACGACTTCTTGCTGGATGATTTTTACTAACTCACCTGGCTTCACCAGATGATAAATATATCACCAGCTGAGTACCTTAGACTTGTTGTGTGCGATTTGTAAATACGTACGATGTCCATCGACAATCCCGATGATTGCTTTTCTTCATTTTCTTAAGTCATCTCTTAGGTTTTCTCATCCTGCCAGGGAGGGTCTAATTTCAACCTTGATCATGATTGGGACACTTCTCTTCCTCCTGTTTTCTCCCCTCCCAATTTCACCTAGGGTGCTGTGCAAAGACCTCCTGGGTCTCACAGGGTCCCAAAGAGCACACAGGGGTGCCTTGCAGTCACTCTTCTGTCAACCTGTGTGACCTTGGGTTTGGTGTGCTGGCATTGGGGCTGGGTTGGTACCTGAGTGCCTCGTTTCTGATCTGTGTAAGAGTGTCTCAGAGTAGTCCCCTCTAAGGTCTTGGTGCCCCCAGAGTGATGCCACAATGAATCTTAGGTCCCAGCTATTTAGAGGATCCCCCAACATTTGTCTTCTTCCCCTTCTTCCCTGAGAAATGTCTTGCTCTCCCCTACAGCCTTTAAAGGGGCTTCCCCTTACTTCCCCTTACTTCCCCCTAACTTCCCCTTCTCTCTCCATACCAGCTCAAGAAAGCCCTTAGTAATAGTTTCGGAGACTCTGAGTTTCCATATTGGACAGGAATTGCTGCTGACTTCATACCTCTCCTGAGACAAGTATGACCAAATCCTGGCTCTCTGTGTGAAATGAGGACCATAAAAATATAGGAATAACCTGCAGAAGTGAATACCATCCCCAAATTACCCTGCATTTTTCCAGCTGATTGGTAGCTTGATTCATTTTCTTGATTATTGAGCACCTATTGTCTAGCAGACAATGTACTGAGCACTGGGGATACAAGAGCAAACCACCCAGACCCTGCCTCATAACCCAGCTAGAAGCATAGACGCAGGATAGCTAGGCTGTGCTGAAATCCCACAGGTGCTGGAGGCCAGAGCCAGCAGCTGCTGCCAACTCGGCCATGTCATCACTTGACATTGCTGAGACTCAGGGTTGCTTTTTTTTCCTTGGGTGCTACTTGTGGAGGCGAAGCTTCTGAAGATGAACCATTTGGAAAGTCACAACAAGTATCTGTCAGGGCTTTATTGAGCTGGAAGTTGCTAGCTGAAGTATGCCACTTTTGAAAGGTGGCACCGACTGATTTTGGTAGGAGTCCCACTTTTCTTAGAGTTTTATTTGGAGGAGCTAGAAGATTAAGGTCAATTCTTAACCATATTTTTTTTCTTAACTCTCAGAAATCCTTGAAACAGTTATTACTGATGCTTAATTGCATTTGAATAATATTTTTGCCTTTGTCTTAGAGTTGTGCTTTTTCCAATAAGCTCTTCTTGAGGATACAGACTGCATTGTATCCTTGGTTCACTCTTCCATGAATACTTAAAGAATAGAGCTATTTGCATTTGTTTGCAAGGTAGACTTTAGATGATGGAATTTTTTTTTATGCCTTTCCCTATACAGGATTCCACATTGTATGTGTTAATTTAGCTTCCTTGCCTGTTTCAGCTGTTTATACCTTTCTATGTCTGAATGATAATTTCATTTTATTTTTCAGTAACCATTCAAGGAAATGTATCAAGAAGTGACTTCAGACTATTGGCATGCAGTAGAGGGCCTGGCTGGGTTTCATAAGCTAGAAAGCAGAAGGCAGAGATAGGGAACAGAGCAGCTACCATCCTCAGCTTGTCATTTCCTATTTATTTGTAGCCTAAACAGCACTACAGTTTATTTGTAGCACACAGTTGCTGTGTGTTTGAGAATTAATAAAAGAAAATAGAGTTGCCGTCCAGTATGGTGTAGAAGAACATGAGCTTTGGGATTCTCTGAACCTGTGAGTTGGTTTTGTGCCTCTGTGTTGCTGGGTGATCTCAGGCGGGTCACTCTGCCTCTCTGGTCCTCAGTTTCATCAGCTGTAAAATGATGGTGACATATTGGAATCTACTTCAAAGGGTTGTTCTGAGGGTGAAAGAAGGAAATGGATGGGAAGTGTCTGGTAGTAAATCAGTAGTAAACTGTTATGTCCATTATGATATCTTTCTACTACCTCCCAGACATTTGACAAGGTTCCCAGAGCAACGCTATGGAACACTGGAGCAATTAACATGGACCCTGATGCTGTGGGCATGTAAGTAGATATGCAGACCAGCTGGCTATTAAAAGACAAAAGATATTGATTAATACGAATAAAATCAAACTCTCTTCCCTTCCTTTCTCTTGCCTTGACATATTAGGATTAAGCAGATGAACTTGCCCTCTAGCTCTCTTCCATGTATTGTTCGTGCCTATTCAAGATTTTATGACATCTTCAAGAATGCCCTTCCCCATCCACGGTTGTTAACTTTATGTGTTAACTTAGCTAGGCCAAGCTACCTAGTCATTTGGTCAAATACTATTATAGATGTTGCTGTGAAGGTATTTTTTTGTTTTGTTTTGAATTAGAGTCTCACTCTGTTGCTCAGGCTAGAGTGCCATGGCATCACATAGCTCGCAGCAACCTCAAACTCCTGGGTTCATGTGAACCACTTGCCCCAGTCTTCCCCCAAGTAGCTGGGACTACAGCTACCTGCCACAATGCCCACCTAATTTTTCTATTTTTAGTAGAGATAGGAGTCTCACTCTTGCTCAGGCTGGTCTAGAACTCCTGATATCAAGGGATTCTCCTGCCTTGGCCTTGCAAAGTGCTAGAATTACAGACATGAGCCACCATAGCTGGCCTGTGAAGGCATTTTGTTTTAGATGAGATTGACATTTAAATCAGTAGACCTTGAGGAAAGCAGATAACCTTTGGTGGTGGGTTGGCCTCAAGCAAACAACTATAGGTCCGAAGAGTAAAGAGCTTGTCCTTCCCCAAGGGAATTCTGCCTCCAGATAACATCTGGACTCTGCAGCATCAGCTCTTCCCTGGATCTCCAGACTGCAGGCCTACCCTACAGATGTTTGACTTGCCAGACTCCTCATAATGAGTCAATTTCTTAGAATAAATCTCTCTTTATAAACGTCCTAAGGGTCTATTTCCCTGGAGAACCTTGGCTAATAGAACCAGATCCAGGTTTTTCAAGACAGATCCCAGACTAAGTTTGGCAGGTGTTTCTATCTCAATAGGGCAAGGGAGAAGAAGGGGTGTGAACATGGCCTGTATTTTCTCCTATACTGCCAAACAGGGCCCAATACTGGTACCCATGCAACTGAATTTTTGCTTCATGCTCAGAGGTGTGCGATGTTCAGTCACCAACATGACAGATGAAATTCAGTACACTGTCCCTAAAAAGGCAATCTGGGAGGAATTTCATCACTAAGGGCTGAGGTACAGGGATTCCCAATTTCTTAGATTCACCAGAAAGTGTCATTCATGGAGCAAAATGTTTAACCCATCCCTTAATATATTTTGGAAAATATTTATAAGGGACTTTGAGAATGTTGAAAGAAAATTCTACTTTTTAAAGAACAAGAGCTAAGTAACATGCACTAGTTTTTCATCAGGACATCTAATCTTCTAAAAATCTGGCCAGTTTCTTCCATGGCAGATTTTACTGGCTGACTTTACTAATTTATTTCTTGGTTTTTTTTTTTTTTTTTTTTTTTTTTTTGAGACAGAGTCTCAAGCTGTTGCCCTGGGTAGAGTCACAGCTCACAGCAACCTCAAACTCTTGGGCTTAAGTGAATCTCTTGCCTTAGCCTCCGAAGTAGCTGGGACTACAGGTGCCCGCCACAACAGCCGGTATTTTTTTGGTTGCAGTTGTCGTTGATTAGCTGGCCCGCCTGTGTTTGAACCCCCCAGCCTGGGTGTATATAGCTGGAGCCCTATTCACTGCACTATGGTGGGTGCCACCCTTTATCTCTTGTTTTTAAGACAAATTTTGCAAGTGGTTCTCCCTTAACTGATTTAAACTACATTGGAATGGCTGCATTGTAAGGTGTGTAAAACTGCTTAATATTTTCTTTAGATGCAAAATTTGTGCTTGGGTGGTAAGCTTGTTGAAATTTGACACGTTAGCAATCCAACACCCACTTATGTGGGTTTCACACAGTGTGGTTAGCACTTTCACTAACATATTTCCTAGCTCCTTAAAAAATTGTGTATTTTTGATGTCTAACTGACATTAAAATAGGATTCCTTTTACATCATGTTAATGTGTAGCTTAATAAGATATGATTATTTGTTGAGGTAGGAAAAAAAAAGAAATCTTGCTTATCTTTTAATTTTTTGTTGAGCTGTGCATGGAGTTTCTGTAAGATACATTGAAATTTACTTGGAGAAAAAAAAAACCAAAACAACAAACTCCTTTGGAGCCTGGATTTCTTTCTAGGAAGGTTACCAGGGAGTTGCTGATTTAGCGGGCCATCACGACTTTGTTACTTATTACTGACTTTCATGCGTGGGCTTTCCTGGGGATTGGTCTCTAGATTTTAGATGCAAATAGGAAGTGAGTATCTGCTTGACTGGTGGCTGTGTGTGGACATGAAAAAAGTGCTGGCTGCTGTGTGTGACGATTACAGAAGCGGCCGCAGGGAAAAGCAGGTTCAGGAGGCAGGAAGATGATGTCCTAGGATGAAGAGCAGCAGCTCCGTGTATACAGGTTCTTCAGGAAATTGTACAAAGATCAAAAAGAAAGAGAAGATAGATTTGTGATAGAGCAAATATAGATATTTCCTGTTCCCAACTTCCCTGAATTATTTGTCTTAGGATAAGGTGCTTTTTAGGGAAGCCTTGGAGCTAAATACAAAGCAAACCACGGTTCCATGCTTCTCTGTTCCAGGCAGCCTCTTGGCTCCCCTGGCAGTGAGCGCTCCTTCTGAGCACTTGGCTCCGTGAGGGAGCGAGGTAGAACTGGCAAACGCAAGAGATCATAAAATCTTGTGCTGCTGTGAGGGATTACGGAGAGGAAAATCTTATGTTTAGGTTTTCTGCGTTGTGAGGTGTTGGATATAAACAAGAAGGGAGAGCTCTTCCGGCAGACTCTGAACTAGGCCTATCAATGTGCTCTTGACAGACGCTACTTGGCTCCCTTTTAAATAAAGAGGTTGACTGGAGAAACACATTAATTAAAATACACATGTAGGCCCTGTCTTTGCTTCACATATTTGTTTTGTTTTCCTCTCTTAACAAGAAAGGGAAAAGTGGTTTTTGGCTAAAGGGAGAAAATGTGTATGCGGCCAAATGTGTTTGGTTATACCTCGGTGTCTGCTTTGCAGAAACACTGGAATCATCCTTTCCTGTGTAATGAGTAAGCGTTGTGATGTGGGAATGGAAAATAAGGAGAGGCTGTGGCAAGTGGCAAGTCAAGACTTTCTGTTCATTTTACATTGGATAGAGCTTTTCACGTCGTCATATCTCCCCACACTTTTCTTCTGTTAAATTTTAAAACTCAAGTTCCTAGCCCTACTCTTGGTTGAGATAGTTGAGATGATATGATATAGAGTGTTAGGACTTCTGCCTTCCTCAAATCAAACAATCATAGTTTCTGATGTTGGAGGAAGAGGAGGAAACATTTTTCCTCTGTCCTCTTGTGTTCATTACCTGGGGGCCTGTAAATTAAACTGACAGAGGGAAAAAAAGAGCTTATTCATATGCACGCAGGAGCTTATGAAAGAAGTAGCTGAATAAATGCTAAATGGATAAATTTAAGGACTTACATACTTAGTAGGGAAAAGGCGGGGAGGTCTCTATGGGAGGACTTAATGGGGTTCTTTAGGAAAGACAAATGGGTTTCTGGAAGAACAAAGTGGGGATAAGGAAGTCTGTACAACGCTTGGTTTTGCAGTGGTCTTTTCATTTTCTCCGTGGCCATAAACTTCCCCTGGAGAGGGGATTTATCATAGGTTTACTCTTGGTCTCCTTCCTGGGAGTAAAAGCTGCCCTGAAGAGGGAATTTATGGCAGTCTCATTTCCCAGAAGTTTCTGCTTTTAGTCAGATAAGGGAAGCTGCAAGAAAGCATCTTTCTGCATCTGTTTAATCCCAAATGTCTTCAATTTAAAATAATCTTCGTACCAGTTCTGGGGTTCTAAGTGGGTCCCCACAATATCCTTAAGTTTAGGGCTCATTATTTAAAAAAATATTTCATTAAAACATGATAAATCTTTTCTTTTCTTTTTAGAAACAGGATCTCACTCTGTCGACCAAGCTGGAGTGCAGTGGTATCATTATAGCTCAGTGGCTCCAGCTGTCCTCCTGCCTTGGCCACCCAGAGTGGTGGGATTATTGCAGGTGTGAGCAGCCATACCAGCCCAAACACTGTATATCTTTATACTGAGTTTTTGGCACCTCCTTAAATTTTGCTGTTGAGGCAAGTGTCTTGCTTACTTTACCCTAGTCCTGTTATTTCCCTGCTTGTCAACAGCCTTTGAGAAGAAAAGTTCATATGTTGAATGGAAGTATTTATTAACCAACTCCTGTCCTCTAAGGTATACAGTCCCCCTAGAAGTGAAATTCCTGGCATTTCTGAATGCCTTGCTTTATCAAACTCCCCTGGTGTAGGAGAAAATTCCCAAGCAAGAGGAAGAGAGGCTGGGATAGATGAGGTGGAAGCTGTTAGAGTGTGTGCCAGCGGTGCCCTGCAGAGAGGATGTGGAGAGAGACACAGAGAGGGGAGATGCCAAGTGGTGGAGGGAGATCCTGATGCTCTGTCTCTTTGAACCTTCCCAATGACAACACCATAAGGTTGGTACTCTGTGGGGTCAGGGCTAGGGTGAGGTGAAGGAGCACCAAAAGAACCTCAGTCATCTAGATAAATAATATTTTCACACAATACTTTAGAAACCCAAAATTATGCAAAAAGTCTATGCTAAACAAAATGTCAACATTTTAACCGAGGACAGAATCCAACCCTGCTCTTGCATGATTTTACCTCATTCCCCTCACCCTAATGCTGGCCTTGGTTCCAATGAAAGTTCTTTTCTTTTCCTCTCCTTTTCTTCTTTCCCTCTCTTCTTCCCTTCCCTCCTCCCTCCTTCCCCCTCCCTTTCTTTCCTTTCTTCCTTCCCTCCCTTCTTTCTCCCTCTCTCTTTTCCCTCCCTCTCTTCCTTCCTTCCTTCCTTCCTCCCTCCCTCCTTTCCTTTCTTCCTTCTTTCCTTCTATCCATTCTTCTCTCTCTCTCTCAACTGATTAGCTGGAGTTGCAGTGCACTCCACCTCACTGCAACCTGAGCTCAGGGGATTCTCCTGCCTTAGCCTCCCAAGTAGCTGGGACTACAAGTACATTACCAAGCCCAGCTAAGTTTTCTATTCTTTTAAGAGACGGAGGTCTTACTATGTTGCCCAAACTAGTTTTAAACTCCTGGCCTCAAGTCATCCTTCTGCTTTGGCCCCCAAAACTGTGGGGATTATAAATGTGAACCACCACCCATGGCTCCAGTTAAACTTTATTTAAAAAAATAGGATGTTATAGATTACCATTTTGATCAAAAAATAGCACATTAAAACATTATTTATTTGGTCTACTGAGATTTTTGTGCCCTCTTAACTTTTGGTCCTCAGGCAAATACCTCATTTGCCCCACCCTGGTCCTGGTCCTGGTCTTCATATTATCTCCCTGTTCTAAATGGAGAAGCTGAGTCTTAGACACATGATGTAGATTCCTCTAAATCACACAGGTGCCCCCAGATGATTCCAGAGTGAGCTCTATCAATCACCAATGCAGACCTTTTCACCAACTGCAGCCTTTTAGTGGTATGTCAAGAAAGTATATATATTATTTCTCTTCAGAGAAAACGAACAGAATATAGGTAGGCAGGTAGTAGATAGACAGATGAAAGGGAATTTATTAGAGAGTTGGGTCACATGGTTATGGAGGCTGAGAAGGCTCACAATATGCTGCCTGCAAACTGGAGAACCAGGGAAGTTGTTAGTATGGCTCAGATGGTGTAGATCTCAGTTCAAGGCTGAAAGGCCTGAGAACCACTGGTGCTAGTCTCCAAGTTCAAAGGTCCTGGAAACTGAGGTTCTGAAGTCAAGGCATAGGAGAAGAATGCCCAATCTCCAGAGCCAGAGGGCAACCTCTCCTTTGCCTCTTTTTTCTATTTGAGCTCTCAAAAGATTGTACATATCCATCCACATTGGGTGAAGCCTAATATTACTTACTTAGTCCAGTGATTCAAATGGCAATATCTTCTGGAAACAGCCTCACAGACATGCCCAGAAATAATGCTACACTAGCTATTTGGGTACCCATTATCCAGTCGACACCAAACATTAACGGTCACACTGAGGAAGTGATACACAGCGCCCCAACTCTGTCTACTCTCCTAAGCTTTCACTTAGCTTGAGTAAATTTGTGAGCTCTAGATGTATACTTCACAGGAAAAACTACAGCACAGCTAAAATGATAAAGAAGTTCTAACCTCCGCCAGCTTTTCACACTCCATGTAGATGCAGTAAGCTGAAAACGTGCCAATTATGAGAACTATTGAGATGTTGCAGCTGCATGTGTTTATTTCATAACTGTAGAGTAAAACCTGGGAGTGTGTGTGTGCTGTGAAAAGAGAAGTTAGACATTTTATAATTTTTCAATATCTAATAATTGCATATGAATGTACCTGATTTTCTAGTAGCTAAATGGAGTTGCCAAAAAGAACTAATGAATATTGAATAGTTGAGTTCTGTCACTTTTTAAAGGAGGGACTGGACATGGAATCACTTCTTTTAAAACAGAGACAGAGACAAATGACTTTGTAATTTAATGAGAGGGTCCAGATTGGAAAGCTTGCAACCACAGCAGCCCTGTTTCCTCTGAATGTGAACTTGCAGAATTCTCTCAATATGGGTTTTGTTGATTGATTGGCAGCCTTACTGACAGCCTGTTAGACACAAAGCTTCAGGTCTTAGGACCCAAAGCAGGTAAATTGTACAGGTTGGCACAAAGCACCTCATGTCACACCCAGCTCTTTTGTTTTGGATCCTCACAAAGAGTATGGGCCAAGATTTATCCCACCAAAAATGTCAGTGATGTTGCTATAGAATTCCAACAGATTTGGAGAGAATTCTTCTGGAATTGCTTGATGGCCGTCTTCATGGCAAGACTTACTATTGGTGGTCACCAACTCTCTTCTTCATTATTGACCAAGCCATGCCATTGTTTTCCTGATGATGGATGTGAAAATATTTCCCTCTTAATATTCATCAGTGATATTTTTATGTTGCCTATTTGGGTATGCATTTTTCTTTTGGCTCCTTTACTTAAAATGATTCTATAGGCTTACAAGACAACTGCTTTTGTCATGTCTCTATTGGAGGCCCTTTGGTGGACAGATGTCCATTGGATGGCCACTGGTTGTGTTTAAGATCCAGCTTTTTAGAAGTGGGGACAGCCTACAGTCATTATCTATCGAATTTCTAAAATTAATTTGAAATGTTGGCCATTAAATGGACAGAGAATAAATGAATCATAATGCACTTTAGGAGCATAAAATTAAAATGGTGTGGCTTGATTGACAGCAGTCTAATGTTATTAGCAATTATCTAGTTAAAAGGGAGGGGGGCATGTTTCTTCGAAGCCACAATCTTCATTTTAGTACTTGGTAAATTATTAAGCATTCTATTAGAAAAATAATGAGAAGCTGCAGATTAAATGGCATAGTATAGTTAGTAAAAAATGCCTTTTGATAATTTTGACCTTGGGAATGTGATGATGTGATGGGTGTGGATTTGAAACAGACTGGTTGCTTTCTCATCTTAGTTCTTTTTACTGCCACATAAGGTAGGCTTGGCTCTAAACTCATTACAAGAAGAGTAGGACTATTCCATAGCCTAGAATTAAAGACATTGTAAGTATATGGGAAGTGTCAGAGTAGATTTAATTAAATTTAAGAGGTATCTACTAAAGGACTACTGTGGGCAGAATACTGTGTTATGATCTTGAGAATAAGGTGATATAAAAGCTAGTCAATGTCAATGAGAAGTTTACTGTCTGGCCGAGGAAACAAACAAAAGTATTTAGCAGGCATATAATTCTCCATGGCTGTAATATATAGGTCAAATGAGGTGCTAAGTTGTTTATCGGAGATAGTTTGAGAATAATGGTATATTTTAAAGGTATAAATTACGGTTATCACTCACTAGTGGAGTTTAAAGGAAAGGGTAATTGTAGCCAGTCAAGAAATATGATATGAAAGAAAAAAAAAAGAAATATGATATGAGTTGTTTGCCATGAGTAGGGCAAGTGCTAGCTATTATTGGAGGGGCAAGTGGAGTATAAAAATGCTTCTATCCCACCTACAGTACCATATACTACCTCTTTCTCCAGCCTCCTTTCAGCTATCTTTTCTCTCTTGTCATTAAATATTTGAGTCCCTCAAGACTCAGTCCTGAGCCATCTCCGTTCCTCTGTCTTTACTATCTCTGTCTAGAAAATCTCATCCATTCCTGTGACTTCAATAAAAATGCACCCTTTCATCCCAGTTAGCTCTTCTAATATACCCAACTGCTTCTTCAATGTTGCTTCTTAAATGTCTCAAGGGATAAAGAGGACACACGTACAGAACTGGGATTATGACTGAATTTCCTTCCACAGTTAACCTTCTTGCAAGGCTTCCTAGCTTAGGAAATGACCAAATATCTATCTAATGTACTCAAGGCAGATGTAAGCTCAAAAGCTGGTGTCATCTCTGATGCTGCATCTGCTCTTTATGTACCTCAATTTATTGTTGAAACCTGGCAATTTTACCTCCTGACAAATGTGACTACTTCTCTCCATTGTACTGCAATCTGTGTCCTGCCTCCTGTTATGGAATCAGCTTCTTCCCTCTGTTGCTCCTTGTTGGTAGTTAGTAGACAGTTGCATCAGGCACAGATAGTTGTCTACTCATGATTCCCACATTTTCCTTAGTAACCAAATCTGAATGATGTTCAGGAATCCTCTCTTTCCTGCATGACTTGGGGGAAGGTGACCTTATTTCCATCTCACAGTCAATCCCCTTATCAATGATTGGTTAAGAAGTGGGCACATAACCCAGTGTGGGCCAATGAAACCAAAAGGGATATATGCTAGGTGACTTTGGGGATGGTATGTCTTGCTATTAAGGAGAGGTTCCAGAAGAAAACACGCCATTTTCTGCCTCTACAGACCATGATAAGCTGCCTAGAACAGCTTCAGGTTATGCTGATGCCAATCTGCAGAGGGAGCCCACAGAAAAAGGAGGCAGTTCTGGGACACATGCTAACAGGTAGAGCGGCTAGGCCACAAGAGGTGGCAAATTATCTTTATTGTCCTATGCTAATCTGAGGTGAAGCTTTTCTATTACTCAAAGGTGGAGCTATCTTAATTCCATTCTTAACTGAATGTTTATTTGGGTATTCAAATGACCAGTCTCCCAGCTAGACTGTGTCTACATTTGATTTGCTCACTGTTAGATTCTCTGTATGGAGGACTATGTCCACATATAGTAGGATTCAGAGGATATTTGAGGGGCGAATGAATGCCCTAGTCATGGAAATGGCAGGTAAACATATAGCAAGAAAGGTAGTGACACTAAATGATTTTAAGTCAATGCCAGTGACAGTATGGATGTAAATTTAGGAGGAACTTGGTAGCGGAATAAAGCAGAGTGGTCTAGGTAACTGTAGTAATCTTTGTAGAAGAGATAAACTCTGAGATGGTCTTTAAGCCATGTGTGGATTTGGACAGATAAACAGAAATGGCAGCTGTGAGGAAGGGTATACCAGGAAGGGATTTAAGGGCAAGAAAGTAGAGTAGGATTGAGTGTGTTTTGGCCAGTCCTCAGCTTGAAATTTGAAAGACATTGCATACCGATGACAGGTGTCCTTGAAAGCTCCATGCAAAGAGTGTGGACTTGTCCTGGGAAAAATGGAGAACCCTTAGAGATTTTTAAGCAGGCGTGTGACCTGACCTGAAGTATCTAGCTGGTACTTAACTCTTGGGTGAGGGTGACCCTCACTTTACAATCTTCAATTATTAGAGAAAGAGTAGAGCTCTGTATTCATGATTGTACAATTATATATACAATGGGCAAAGTAATTAAAAAAAACCCTTTCATTTTAAGCTTTTAAAAGCATGTCTTAGTTGAAATTGAAAGAATAATTGCCTACACCATGTCTTACCTGTGGGCAGATTTCATAGTCATTCATTTTCAAATATCTGATGTCAGTAATTTAAGTAAGACTTCCAGAACATTATTCCTCTGTGTTACAATGTCGGCCATTCAATAATTTCCAATTGATTCATTGCTGTACCTAATGGAAAAAATTATTTTAAGTACTCTACCTATTTTCCCTAAGGGAAAGTGCTTGGGGAGCCTACCATTCAATAGTTTTCTTAATGTCATGACTTGATTTTATGTGCCTCTCCAATAAGATTGTAAGGGATTTGGAGTAGAGCTTTAAACATGTTCAAATGCTAACTGGGGGAACCCAGTGTTTTTGAAAGTTAATTTGCTTTGTGCCTTAAAAACATAAATTTCATATGTAGTAATTTTTTGAAATGGTTTGTTTGATGAACAAGGGCTTGAACTACATAGCTTCACTCATGTGTGAATTTTCCTCCACCTCTGCCACATGACAGCATGACCAATCCCTCCTCTTCCTCCTCCTCAGCCTACTCAATGTGAAGACAAGGATGGAGACCTATATGGTGATCCACCTCTACTAATGAATAGCAAATATATTTTCCTTGTGATTTTCTGAATAACACTGTCTTTTCTCTAGCTTACTTGATTTTAAGAATATAGTACATAATACTTCACACATATAATATACAAACTATGTGTTAATTAACTATTTATGCTATTGGTAAGGCTTCTGGTGGACAGTAGGCTGTTAGTGATTAGGTTTGGGGAAATAAAAAGTTATGTGTAGATTTTTGACCACATAGGGGGTTGGTGCATTGTTCAAAGCTCAGTTGTAGTTTTAGATGCTCGCTAAATTTTTTTGGCCAGTTTTAGGACTTTTTGATATTTATAAGAATATTTGGTGCATATTCTTTTAGGAAGAAAATATATGTACAAGTTTGAATGTGATTGTATTCCTAGCCATACTTCTTAATCTTGAACCCCGAGCTATTTCTCATACTTCTATTAGGTTTACTTCTTTAGTAGTAAGTCAGAGGATATGTATTTGGTTAACTTAAGCAAACAAGCAAACAAAAACCCAAAACCAGAGGAGGAGGGGTCTTAGAATCAAAGGAAGAAGCTCAGAGGCAAGAAGGGATGTAGAAGAGGAAAAAGGGGGTCCAGAGTTGTCAAGAACAGGAAAGAGTATGGTGTCCTAAGGACACTGGTATAATGGTAAAGTGGCACCATCCTTTTTGGTCTGTTTGTTGTTTTGCTCATAATTTAAATTCCAGGGAGAGAGAAAGGATGATTGTCATTAGCCCAGCTTGGAGATCCTGCCCTATCTTCCCACCAAGGCTGCAGCCAATGGGAAAGGATCTCTCCCAAGGGGAATCCAGGTGCTCTTTCTAGTGTTTATTTCTCTATTCTCAGGCTTATTTCTGCTTTTCCTCAAGAAAAAACAGCCACCTATGGTTGCAGCCCAGGCCAAACACCAGGGTGTCACTTGCTGCACCCCACACCTGGGCTCTTAGATGCCAATTCTTTCTTATCTTGTTCTCTCAAATTCAGCCTTCACACTGGCTGCCAATGATCCCCCAAATTGACTTTCATCCTTCCTGACTTAACTCTTGTCAGTGACTTCTTAGGGACCTGGTGATTTTGTTTGTTTGTTTAGGCAGAGTTTCACTTTGTTGCCCTGGGTAGAGTGCTGTGGTGTCATAGCACATAGCTTGCAACAACCTCAAACTCTTGGACTGAAGGCATTCTCTTGCTTCAGCCTCCTGAGCAGCTGGGACTACAGGCACCTGCCACAATGCCCAGCTAGTTTTTGTATTTTTAATAGAGATGGAGTCTTGCTCTTGCTCAGGCTGGTCTCGAACTCCTGAGCTCAAGTAATCTACCCACTGTGGCCTCCCAGAATGGTAGGATTACAGGTATGAGCCATGGTGCCCAGCTGGACTTGGTGATTTTTTGGTCTCACTTCTCACTTCTCTCAGCCTGGACCTGATGCTCCAGCCTCACAAGCTGCACCTTAGAGCATGTCTCACCTCAGCAGTGCACTGGTCTCCCCTCCACCCAGAGATGGAGCTTCCATTCACTGCGTCTATGCCCCTCACTGGGTTTACGACATGAGGTAATCACGATCAGCTGAAGGCCTGTGTCTGGCAGGAGAGTTACATCTCATTCACGTTTGTATGTCTAAGTATTACACACCACCTGGCTTTATTATTATTTACATTTTTGCCCAATAAATTTTTGCTAAGTAAGTAAATGAGTGAATGAAATATGTTCTTCCATAATGCTCCTTCACAGATAACTATAGTAAAATCTGATGTTCATAATTATCATCTTTTTGCAAACTAACTCCTTCCAACAATGCATTATTATTCATCCAAATTTCTTAAAGATTCATTTTTACTTGGGAGCCCCATTTTCACTGTGAAAAGATCCCAGTTTGTTTCTCTATTCCCAGGCTTACTTCCTATGTTTCCTTGCTACTTCAAGAGTATACAGATGAACATGGGCATTTTCATAGTGACGGACATATTATTAGGTACTTTTTTAAAGCAGACATTGAAAGACTTAGTTTACTGCATTAATTAGTATTATTCAGCTCTCTTGGTACCAGTTATTTCATATTGCTCCTCTTCTAAAATATTTACCTCCCTGTCACATTTTTTTTTTTGTGCCACTAGCAGCACATTGTAAGCTCTTGTGAATTTGTTGTAGTCTATCACCCCCAAATCCTCTTAAGCCTTTTTACTCTTTAGAAGAATTCTCAGTTTATGTCTGTGCCTCATAGTATTTGTCCCAAAGTGTATTGTTTTATGTTCTTGTAAATGGAACTCATCACACTTAAAGTGGTGTGCCTCTCCAAGGCCTCTGGATTATTCCATACTGTTGATCTATTTTTCACTGTTTATGATTTTCTGCAAATAAGAATAATGTACAATTTATTTTGTGCTTCAGATCATTAATAAGGATATTAAATAGCCTGTGCCTCAGCGTCTGCCTCCTGGCATCCTGCTTTTCCCAATTTGACTGTGGCCCGTTAACAGTTATTTTTTATTCTGTCAGTGGGTTTTTTCTGTTGTTGTTCTTCTTCTTAAAATATTGTTGTAATATTTTTAAACAGAAAGTAGCTTGTAACTTTTCTCCATTTCAGCACCAAGAAGCACATAACCAAGATAAATTATGTCAAAAGATTCTTCTATTTTCACCTGAAATATATGTGTTTTGGGGGAGTGTCGGTTATTGTAATACTTATTGAGAAGATTCTATATCAATAATAGTAGCTTACGCTTATAGAATACTCATTATGTACTAGACCTATTCTGGGTATTTCTTTTTCTTTTCCGTTTTTTTTTTTTTTTTTTTTTTTTTTTGAGACAGAGTCTCACTCTGTAGCCCTGGGTAGAGAGCTATGGAATCATCACAGCTCCCAGCAACCTCAAACTCTTGAGCTCAATCAATCCTCATGCCTTAGCTTCCCAAGTGTTTGGGACTACAAGTGTCCACCACTACGCCTGGCTAGTTTTTTCTATTTTTAGTAGAGATGGGGGGGGGTGCCTCACTTTTGCTCAGGCTGGTCTTGAACTCCTGACTCAAGCAATCCACCCGCCTTCAGAGTGCTGGGATTACAGGTGTGAGCCACTGTGCCTGGCCTATTCTGGGTATTATTACACATGGAATAGTTTACTTAACATTGTTAGGGACAACAACCCTATGAGGTAGATATAATTATTTTCTTCATCTTGCGATTAGGAAACTAATGCACAATGGACCTGGTAAATTGCCTAAATCACACAGCTAGTAAGTAGCTGAGCAGGGACTCAGATGCAAGCTGTTTGGTTTTATAATCTGAGCTCTTAACCATCATGCTGTGTTGGATTCAGACAAGGCCTTCTTAAGTAAGAGATACTGAAATGAACCAGAAATGGGTCCTACCCCGAGATGGATGTTTATAACAAAACACAGGATTTGTAAATCAGCAGCCTGCGTTTCCCTCTTCCTCCCCTTTCCTTTTGTCTCCAATCAATCAGCGTCCAACTTTTACACATTTGTAACATTTCTTCTCTCCATCCCTGTTACCACAGCTTTGGTTCAGGACATAACTATTACATGCTGAGATTTCTACAATCATCTCTTCAATTCTGAGGTATTTCTGATTTCCATCTTGGGTCCTTAACACTCATTCTCTAATATAGACCCATTTACTTCCTAAAAATTCAAATTATTGTATTTTCCCTTCCTAATGCCCTTACGTGGCTCCCAGAATCTCAAGGCCCTATCCCTCCCTTTCCCCCATTTCATCTTCCGAATTCCACACTCCGTGGAATTCACCCTGTGCTCACCTGTTAGCCCTTTGACTAAACTGCTTATTCATTACCTCTCCTAGAATGTTCTGACTGGCAAGATTGGATCATGCCCTCACGCATAGAGGGATCATGCCCTCATCCATAGAACTGAGGAGGTAGGGATGGGACCTACCCCATGTAAAATGTAGGGTCTGAGAAAAGGATAAATGTGCTCACGGAAAAGAAAGTTTCTGGGCTCGGCGCCTGTGACTCAATCGGCTAAGGCGCCAGCCACGTACACCTAAAGTGGCAGGTTCGAATCCCCAGCCCAGGCCCGCCAAAGCAACAATGATGGCTGCAACCAAAAAATGGCCAGGCATTGTGGCGGGCGCCTGTGGTCCCAGCTACTTGGGAGGTGGAGGCAGGAGACTCGCTTGAGCCCAGGAGTTGGAGGTTGCTATGAGCTGTGATGCCATGGCACTCTATTCAGGGGGATAGCTTGAGGCTCCGTCTCAAAAAAAAAAAATCAGGATTATAATAATTCTTATCTTATAAGGTTATTGATAGTTTTAAATAATTTTCAAATCCATGTAAAGCTCTTAGAATAGTACCTGACACATATTGGATCTTGTTATTATTACTATTACTATTATCGTTAGCTTAAGATCTTTTTGACTTTTTTGTCCTGAAAACAGAAACCTAAGTTTCATTTGGAAAGTAAAATCTCTTGTCACTTTAAGGATCACACTTCCTGCCTGAGCAGCCATCCTTTGAGCCTGTCTATAGTTCTTAATTCTTCCCCAAACCCAAGATAATTTCTTTTTCTGCCATGAAAGCCATCATAGCATTCCTTCAGATTATCAGCCCATCACCCTGACCTCATATATCCCTCACCCATCCGTCCAAATTTTCCCACTCATTTTACTTACATCTTGGCAGCAACAGCTACTCAGATACTCTGTGCTCAAGGAACTGAGAGATAAACATTTTTGCATAATCTAAGGGCTAAAGGATTCAAAGAAAGACCTAGAGTCTTTCTTCCTAAAGAAACTGTCTTCATATGTGCTTCTAACTGCAAGATGAGTCATTTTTTTTTCTATTCTTTAGTGGAAATTCATTATCCAAACAGTACACAAGTAGCCCCTAGTGACTTCCAAAAGGCCCAGGAGGTATCTACTTGTCTTCTGAAGATAGGTTATAAAGAAAACACTTAGGCCAACTAGCCAAAGTACTGACTTTGCAGTCAGGCTCTAGAGCTTCTCTTGGAAATGCTGAGAAGCACCAGGAAAAGCAGCAAGAAATTGTTTAGAGCCTCCCTGGAGGAAGCGCCTTCTATTCCTTGGGTACTCACTGCACGACCATTAACAAGGGAGCTTTCTCCCTAGGCCCTGGAGTCAAGAACTCAGGGAACAGGTAACTGATGACAGAGGTACTCCACACTGTCCTTTATCCGCTGGAGAAGGCACTGCCCTGGCACACGCATGTTGCATGCCTCTTTTCTTGGTCCTTTCATTTCTTGTGAGACTTCGCTGTTAATAATCCTTTCAGTCTCTTGCCATACAGATGATGAAAATGCAACAGAGACACATGTCTGAATTTAGGCGATTCTTCAACTAAATATCATAGCCTCTTACAAGAGCTCTGTTCATTTTTTGCAAGAGTTACTAAGGGTATCCTTTGGCCTCCTGGTTTCTGCCATTCCCAAGTCGTACTGTTCTCAGCCTGTAGGTCTACAGTAGGCCCTATTTGCAGAGGAAAATCATGAGGAAAGTTGAGCTTTCCCCTGAGCAAAGAGACCTGGAACTGCCCAGCTCTTCATATATTCACTCCTGGCCTGTGGGTTTTGCACCTAACTAACTGCGTGGAGCAAGGGGTTGTTGTTTGACCTTCACTTAGTAGAAGGCTGAAGTTTGAGAGCTACCAAAGAGCAAGGAATGACTCTAAAGTAGACTACCTATATTTCTTTTTTTTTTTGAGACGGAGCCTCAAGCTATCCCCCTGGGTAGAGTGCCATGGCATCACAGCTCATAGCAACCTCCAACTCCTGGGCTCAAGCGAGTCTCCTGCCTCCGCCTCCCAAGTAGCTGGGACCACAG
>CAUYQV010071880.1:0-49748 GCA_963574575.1 Galagoides demidoff | reverse complement strand
TGTTCTTGACCAGCTGCCCCGCGGCTGAGTCTGATCGGTCTAGATTATCTTTAACACCTCTTTCAGCTCTGAAATTTGATGCCTCTAAGCCATCCTTGGCGTTCTAGAGCCTTTTCATCTACGTCTTTGCCCCATCAGAGCCCTGAGTTCCAGATCGGGCATGCCATCTTTGTCACACACCATGCAAACATACCGTATGCTACATGCACGTATGTCTAACAGAGCACACCGACTAAGAGAGCCCAGTGCTGGGCTGTGTGTGAGACACGACAGAGAGAGCAGGAAATGGCTCCCTCAGGTTACTCAACCTAGTGGCAGAGACAGGACCATTCACAAGCCACTGACAGAAGGCAGAGTGTTCTCAGTGCTCATAGCATGGGATGAGGAAACAGGAGAGGTCTCGGAGGGATGTGGGAAGGAATTCAGGAAGGAGAATGTAACCAAGGCTCAATTTACGGGTGTAGACAGACATGATGAAAGGACCATCGAGGCAGAGGGCCAGTGAGAGCAGAGGCCACAACGGTGCTGGCTGCATCCCTAGGATGGTGGATCTGGAGGTGGCCTTCAGGGCAGGGGGGACAAGAGAATGACATGAGGTGGGGAAGGCAAACAGGATAGTGACTAGCAAGAAGGGCTTCGAATGCCACACTGGAGAAGAACTTTTCAGATGATAGGGATGCTGGGCCCCGCGTGACCGCCACACTGGCAGGAACCTGCTCACTGCCCTTCCCTGCACCTGGCCCTCATGATAGGATGCCAAGCCACCCACATCCTGGAATAAAAGGAGCCCAGCTTCACAGCCTTGCACTTGGTGTGGCCTCCACACTGAAGGGGGACCCAGTTCAATCAGAGCAGCCCATGACATATGCCGTCTACTCACAGGAAAGGCATAGAGGGTGTAAGGCCGAGGGAAACTGTGCTCCAGGACTGTCTTCCAGGGAGACCATTAAGCCAGCAAACCCCACAACAAGGGCAGCATCTACGGGACAGTGACAAGGTAACAAAACTCTGAGGGCTGCTGGGAAGGCAGAGCTGGGGCCCTCCGACTTGGGCGGGCTGGATCCTGGCTTACCCATTTTGGTGTTCCACTGAGCACAGCACTGAGGCCCCCCACAGTCCCCACCCACCACCTCCAAGTCACAGACTGGTTTCCTGATCAAACTAGTGAGGTAGCTCTAGCCCAGACCAGAAGGGAGCCGGTGAGGGGGAGGCTGGGGAGGCTGGCTATAAGCTCCTTCTACCTCAGCCTGTCCCCACACTCCCCGTGCACCGCTATCTCTCAGGGCGATTAGGACGTCAAGCAGCTCCCTTCCCCACGCCTGCAAACTGGTCCGTGTGGGCTGTGAGACACCCCAGATCCAGGAAGCCCAGGCCCCGGCTGACAGCTCAATTATCCTGAGTGTCTCCCCGCCCTCCAACTCCCCCCTCAGCCTTTATTGCTCTTGGCAGCTGAGCAGGGGGGGGCCTGAGGTCGTACTTGTTGAAAGTGCAAGGGAGAGAAAATTGTTCTCATCTGAACAAATAGAGTCAGCTGTTGCCAGAGGGTGAAATCTCCCCAGGGTGAGTTCCCCCAGACAGGCCAACCCCACGAGGAGACAAAATGGGCGCCTGAATGCAGGCCAGCGCTATCTGGGTGATTCTGGAGAAGGCCGCCAAGTGGATGCTGTGTGGCCTTCAGAATGCCCCCAGGGGAGGAGACAGAGCAGGGGTGGGAAACCTTGGGCAAGCACATACTGGCCCTTCATCCATGCCATCCGGGGTAGGGGTGGGGACAGTGAACTCCGGCCACCACAGAGTCCAGTGCTCAGGGCATGTCTCTGACGCCTCGGGCATGGTGCCCATGGGTGGAGTTGCCGGCCTATGTGTGCTGGATCTCTGGGAAGACACAGCCATCACCCCACCCCGTCAAACCGCCAGCTGCCCAGAAACCCAGAAAGGCTTTCCATCCTGCACATTACCCCAGATTGGACAGTGGTGGAGAAAGGAGAGGGACGAGACAGAGAATGAGTGAGAAGAAGAAAGAAGAGGTACCCATACGCTGCTCCTAGGGGAGCACTCAAGCCAAGCCCAGAGCCTGGTTCCAGGCACTGCGTCTCTCTACCAAGCTGGACAGCTTCATCAGGCCCCCACCCTCAGGTCAGAGAGGGGTGGAACTGATGTTACCTGAGGTCCAGGCAAACTCTCATACATACTATGTGGAATCAAAACCATTAAGTAACTGTGCTCCTTGTTAGTGCCCTTTCTCTGTACCCAACTCCACTGCAGTCAGGAGAAAAACATCATACAAACCACCACTTCCTGGCATCCGTTCCCCACCAGGGACACCCGGGATGCAGATCACATTCTTCTCATTCTAAAACCAAGAGAAGCTGCAGCACGTGCTTGGCGAGATAAGCCAAATCACACGGAAAATGCTTAAATCAAGTCTTGGACAGCACTGCTTCTACATCCAAGGGACAGAGAAACCCAAACAGGGCAGGTGGCAGACAGGTGTCAGAGCGTCCCTCACACTAACGCATCTTTGAGAAAGAAGGGGACTCCCGAATGGAGTTCTGTCTAACAGTTTTCCCGTCTGGGCCAGCTGGATGCCAGAATGACAACCCCTTACGTTTATGTGGTGTTTGACAGTTTATAAGGCACAGCTCATAGATGACTTTGCTTAATCCTCACACCCTCCCAGTAAGGGAGGTGCCACTTGCCTGCCTGCAGATGAGAAAACCAAGGCTGGGAGATTAAGGGATGTTCTGTGTTTCCACCATAGCACGTTGTCATCTTCCAGAAGGATCATCTTTTGGGGGTGGGGTACACTTTATATCCTCGTTTCTCCGTATCCACTCCCCCTTCTACCAGCATCCCAACATAAGTCATTTCAGCGCTCCTCAGCCAGGATCTGCAGCTACAGAGCAACAAAACTGCAAGAGGGGGGCCTTGGGGACCATCAGCCTACTCTGTTGTTTTACAGTTTGGGACACTGAAGACCAGAGAGGTGGCCTGAGGTCACCCAACTAGGATTAGAACCTGCTGTCCTTACCCGTAACTACACAGGGACAAGTTAGAATACCTAGGCCAATGGGAAGGGCCAAGAAGGATCTGAGAGATTCCAAACACAGCCACCAAACACAGAGGGGGCTCTCCCACCCCTTCTCCTGCATTTCCACCCCCAGGCCCACATGCTCCACCAAGCCTTCCTCTCATATACAATGACTCTGATATTCTCATCTGAGGCACTAATTCCAACTGGAAACCTCCTGCAAATTCAAACACAACAGGCTGGTCAGAAAGCTTTTGTTTTCT
The DNA here is from genome assembly GCA_963574575.1 of Galagoides demidoff. NCBI lineage: Eukaryota > Metazoa > Chordata > Mammalia > Primates > Galagidae > Galagoides > Galagoides demidoff. The sequence continues at coordinate 46,454 of CAUYQV010071880.1, read as the reverse complement.
GCCATTGTTGTTCGTTGGGCCGACTCTGGAGTCCTGAGTCTGACACAGGGCTGGCGCAGAGAAAGAGCCTGCTCCCAGCTGAGACAAGGCCACCTGCAGCCAGGGAGCTCTCTTGCAAACTGCACAGTCTCTTCCACCTCTCTAGAGCAGGATGCCTTTTTTTGTTCACTCAACAAACACTTATTGGATCTACCATTTGCCAGGCCTCATGCTCTGAGCAAGAGCCACAAACATGTAGTAAACAGGGAAAAAAGCATCTTTGAAGAGTCCTCATGCTTTTGTTTCTTCGTTGAAGAATATTAAAGTTTATTTTTATTTGTTCAGTTTTTTACTTCTTATGTTAGCAACAGCGTTAAATAAGCCAATGTTAATACCCATTAGGCTTCAGTGACTTGGTTATGGGAATATGTTACCAAAGAGTCCTCATTCTTGCTGGGAAGCCAATCACATCTACGTCTTCTGGACAAACTCCAGGAGTCCAAGGGAATTGGCTTCATGACTTGCAAAAAAGCAAAACGATGAAATTGCAGCCTGGCAGGTCAACTAGACCTGGAATCTCCAGCTGAGTGACCCAAGGCTGTAAATTTATTGAGGACAGGAATTTGTCCACTACTCTCTATGGCCTTCTTCCCTCTTTCAGAGCTTAACATAGTGTCTTACACACAATAACCATGCAAATGTTGAATGAATATCCCATGTCCTCCTGCACTCTCGACTTCCTCTTTTCCCTTCCATAAAAGAACCACACATTCTCTCTCTCATTGTCTCTTGAAATTTCAGTTGCTCTTAAGAGCTAAGGGAATGAGAGAGACTGAGAGGGAAAGAGGAGGCGAGAGAAGAAATTCAGCCTTAGAGAGTTAGCTCCTTAAGTCTCCAGTTCACTTCTTTTGATAGGCGGCTCCTCATTAAATGAAAGTCAACTCAACTCACCTGTTCATGATACACTAGTGTGCCAAGAAGTATTCTAATTACTGGGGAAAAAAGGCATTTATGACAAGCATTCCCCTCAGAAAAGCTTACCATCCACCCTGAGTAACAAATGTGGCATGTATGAAACAATCAGAGACCCAAAACACACGACAAAATAGCTCATCAGGAGGTTCCTAGGGGGAAGAATGTATGGAGAAGACAGATGTCAAGGAGATACTGAAAAGAAAGAGGCTTTAGAGGATAGACAGGTGCAGCCCAGAGCCTGACGGGGCAAGGGTGGGGAGGAAATCGGTATCCTGCCATGTTCAACAGCCTACACGCACTTAATCCACTCCACAGTCATGTGAAGTAGCTATTATTATTCCCATTTACAAATGAGGAAGCTGAGGCCGAGAGAGATTACATGACTTACCCCTGATGATGGTACAGCTCCAGGCCTCTGTGACTCCACAGCTCGGGCTCTTTGCACTATACTGTGTCTAAGGAGGAGGCTCTGATGCGATTCTCCCGAAACTATACAAAAAAGCAAAAGACAGCCAAGTTGCAGACTCCACAAAAAGCCTTTGCTGTTTAAAACAATCACCTGCTCGCAGTATTTTTTAGTGACTGTAAAGCTCTGTGTCTCTTATTGTCAGCATCATTTTGATGAGTGTCCATATACTAAACCATAACCATATGCCAGGTACTGGGTCAAGTTATTGTTGCAGTTCATTCCCCCAGCAATCCAATGAGTTTGATGTGCTATTATTGTCCCCATATTACAGATGAAAAAACTGAGATGCAGAAGAAAACAAGCTTGCTCCAATCCTCTGACTGTTAAGTGGCAGAGCTGAGATGTCAGGCTGTGCACCCTGATCCAAGCCCCCTGGTCTCAACCACACTGCTTATTGAGATTCTACCTGCTGGGAAGTGAGGCATGAGCTTGCAGGTCCCAGAGATTGGACAAAACACTCAATGTGCCAGCAGGATAACAATTGGCTTCAGCGGGCCATGTAAGGTTCTAAAGAAGTGACTGTGGAGGGAGAGGACACTCAAGCAGACTTCAGTCTGAGATGATTTGTTGGCAATGGGGTTTTCTGGAGCCACCAGATGGTGGAAGGACAAGGCCTCTGGACTATGGGAAGCCAGGCATGGCAGGTCCTGCAGACAGCCAAGGGAAAGGGCTTGCAATCTCAACACCATGACTCTTACAGAGCCAGCCCTGGGCTTGATCTGGGCCTATCCCCACACCTGCCAAGGATCCCAAAGGCAGCTGGAGTCCCTGCAGCTCCTCTGTCCCTACCAAGTGATGGATGCCAGATGCCTTATCCTTCACTGGAGGAAATGTATCTTGGAATATGATCTCTCGTTAGAGTACATGTTGCTGCTTTTATAGGTTGTGAGTGGAATCCCACCGACTCCGGCCTTCCCCCCACCCCACCCCCGCTCTCCTCCATTCCCAGATCAGTATTTCTCCATAAATCATCAGTCCAACAGAGCCAAGTTCTGCTTCCCACTTTTTAAGTCTGAGGGTATTTATTCCTGCTGATAAACTGGATTTAGACAGCTTCGCAAGCCTATGACTGTGGCCAAGATTGTGGAGGTGAAATATTCATTGAGCTCTGCCCTGTCAAGGGGAGGGAGGTACAGTATAGGCTCAGACTGGCCCGGGTCCTGCGCATTACTGTCCAAGGGAGAATTACTTTTGTCAGGGACTGGAGCTGTGTTCGGGGTTTGGCTAGAATATAAATCAGGATTATTACCTCGGTGCCTCCCTCCCAACTCCCAGAAAGGGAAGGCAGGCCTCAATTTTGGTCTGTGGGCTCACCATAACAAATAAGGTCCTTCAAGCAAACCAAACCATCGTCACGGCCAGAACAAGACTAGATGGGTGACTGTAAAAGCAGCCATGCCCCTCACCCTTCTGCACAGACCCTGGGGGATGGCCAGCATCTCTTGTGCCTTTTTTACAGATAGGGGCAGCCCTAGGGGTCAGGGTTGAAGACCAGGACTCTCTGCAGTATCCCATATTTCTTTAATTTTGCAGGATTTTTGCCAAATCTTACCCTTGAGTCAGTCGGTAGTATCAGACACCAGGAAATGGTGCTCAGTGGTGAGATGTGCAAAACTGAAAAACAAATAAACAAAAAAACCCCAGCATTTTCCTAGGGTATAGGGGTAGAAGAGGGGAACAGTCTTTAATGCCTTCCTCTCCTCAGAAGTTTCATGCTGCACATGGTTACTCAGCAAAGCTGGGCCACGAGCACAGAGGCCCACCTGACACAACTGTGCCAGATAATCAGAGCAAAGGCACAGGTGGCCACTGCCCCAGAGCCTGGGCTCGGGAAGATTCCACATCCAAAGGAGGCTCCACAGCCCTCCAGTATTCTCACACACACAGAGGGCCTCAGTGATCGATGGAGGCAGGTGAGGGAGCAGGGGAGCCCAGGCCTCCTCATGTCACGCATATTTATCCGGGCATCCACTCCACATTCATCTCAGTGGCACAGCCAGTGACACAGGAACACAGGAGAAATACCAAGCCCCAGAGTAAGATGCATGTGGGAAAGGCTTTCTGACCTCTAGCAGTTGTCAGACAGAATGGGAGAGAGAGAGAATACGCACAGATCCATGGCAAGAGCAAATCCTATCTGTGCCATGTGCCAGCGGGGTGGCCTTTAGCGAGGTGCCTACTCTCTCAAGGTTCCTGTCCCATGGGAGTGAAATCCCTGTCTTGCAGTGTTGCTGTGAGGATCCAGACATGATGCTGTCAGCATGGTCAGAGCCTGCCAGGGCCATCCACAAGTGGCGTGTGTTGTGCTTATCCCTGAGAAGCCGAGCATGAGAGAAGACAAGCCTCTGCCCCCACCCCACGGCCCCTGTCCTATCCCACGTGCTAGTCTCTTGGCTGGCAGACTGGTTGACAACTGGAGCATTTGATTTTACTTCCTTTTTGTAAGACTTCAATCACGTCACTCCCCAAAACATTTAACGAGTCCTCAGAAGCTACCAAACAAACTCCAGACTGAGCCTGGCTATCTCAGCTGGGCCTGGAGCCCAGCTTTCCCCTCCCCCTCCTTCATGGCCGTCTCAGGGCAGCTATCCCTCGACACCCCTCGGGCCTCCCACTGAGCTCTCTTCCCCTTAGGAAACAGGGAGAGGAAGGAATGTCTACTCACAGAGACTATTTTCAATAGGAAAAGTACGCAGATGGTATAAAATTCAGAATACAAGAACTTATTACACAATATACATTAAGTCTGGTATGCTTTATAATCACTTTTCAGATGGTACATATGTTTTATACACTCTTGTAGATACATGATACATTTCACTATTATTCAAAATGTTTTAACAGCTCTCCTCCCATTCCAAACCCTCACTCCACTTCCCCCTGAAGCAGCCACTATGAGCAGAAACTCCTGTGTATCCTTCTGGAAATTCTCTGTTCATATATAAACATTCACACACCTAACTGACACTCAGATGAGAGTATGCTATACACGCCATTCTTTGCCTTGTTTTATTCTTTACTCAACGTTATACATGTATTTCGGGGATTATAGTATCAACACATAAACAGCCACCTTAGTCTTTTTAATGGTTGCCCGGGATTTCATCTCTTGGATATCTTCTAATTCTTTACCCCGATTCTACTGCTGAACACCTAGCTTGTCTCCAGTCTTTTGCTGCTACTAAAATTACTCCAATGGGCATCTTGGCCATGTACAGCCACCCACCCGTATGTGAATGTAGCATAAATTCCTAGAATTTTGAATTTTGAGCATCAAATTAGGTCCTTTTATACCCTCAACACAAGCAGATTAGCACTATTTCACCACCTTGGTAACATATGCTACCAAAATACTGTGTATTAAAATAACATTCAAAAGGACTGTAAACTGTGCAGCTTCATTGATATGCAAACTGGCACAGGGACGGCCACCCCTTCCACGAAGTCTTCCTGATTGCCCCCTCCCCAGCCCAAAGTGACTGCTCCCCGCCTCCCATCCCCCACAGGACCCTGCGGGTATACGTCTGGCCTGGGACGAGCGCTCCTGTGCCCTGTGTCAGGTCGTGAGACCCCCCTACTTTGTTGGGTGTCCACCTCCTGCAGTTCACTGAGTACCCCTTGCACAAAAGTAAGCCTCGCAGGGTTAAATTCGGTCCCTATCAAACCCAGTTTCTTGGCTTCTGGGTGAGCTCAGGCTGTGCTGGGCAGGGGAGGGTCTGAGGTCACTCTGTCGCACCCCTGCGGGAGGCTCTTGACGCCTGGTTCCTCCTTGCCCCGTGTTTCTCAGGGGAGTGGACCACTCGGATGTCTTTAACGGGTCCAGAATGTGCTTGGCTGTGCATGTCAGCCCCACAGGAGGGAGACAGGAGACGTGGCCTTGTGCTTAGCAGCTGGTCACTTTGGCAAGGGGAAAATAAAGAGGGTGGACACTGTTCTCCCTTTATCCCACAGGTAATAAAGGGGCCCTGGCCCCAGCCACCAAAGTCCAGAACTAACCTGGGCCGGCCTTCCAGAGAACCGCGGCCCTCCCGCCGCAGGTGCCGAGCTCGGGCGGCTCTTCCATCCGGCGGCCCCGGGCGCGAGGCCCGCACCTGTCTCCTCTTCGCGGCGACGTGTGGGGCGGAAATACAAACCTTTACAGGTTTTAGAAAAGGTTTTCCCAAACAGGTTTCACTCAAAGAATTTAAAACAAAACAAAAAATACTAGCACTTCCAAGCATTGGCCCCAGCTCTGCCACTGACAGGCCCTAGAAGTGGCTCGGGCCGGACTCCTCACGCCGGCAGCACGCGGCCCCACTGCGCAGGCGCTGCCGCCCCAGGGGCTCCCGGGCGGTCTCAGACGGCAGAGCTCGGCGGCTCTGTCCCATCCGGCCACCCAGACGCCAGTGCCCAGGTGTCAGGAAACTCCGCAGCCCTCCTTCCCCGACAGTCCCCACCTCCCTGTCCCCCAGCCCCACCAGGTGCGAGGTCTGGGGGCGCGGGGTCAGGTTGCGAAGGAGAAGCTGCACTGTGGGCTGAGGGCCCAAGAAGGACGCGGGGACGGCGCTGCTGCTCTGAGATTCTCCCACATCCCTGCCCTGCTCCTTCCCTGTCTCCCCTGCACTCTGCATTTTTGTCCAGTCTGTCCACCCTCCCCTTGTTCTACGGTACACTCCCTCCCACTGCCTCGTTCTTTTTTTTTCCCCACTGCCCCCCTCTGTTTTTTTTTTTTTTTTCCTTTTTAGAGATAGAGTCTTACTTTGTCACCCTTGGTAGGATGCCATGGCGTCACAGCTCACAGCAACCTCCAACTCCTGGGCTCAGGTGATTCTCTTGCCTCGGCCTCCCGAGTAGCTGAGACTACCGGCACCTGCCACAACGCCCAGCTATTTTTTGGTTGCAGTTTGGCCGGGCCGGGTTTGAACCCGCCACCCTCCTTATATGGGACCGGCACCCTACCCACTGAGCCACATGCGCCACCCAACTGCCCGCCCCCTCCTTTAGCTCCCCTTTTCTCCAGCATTTTCTGACTTTCTGGGCATTGGAAATAACTGGTTTGGAGGCAAAGCAACTCCTTGCAAACGCTCATGGGGGGTTTGCCCTCTTCCTGGGGAGTCGCTCTTTACTGTGATGGCTGGCGTGTCTCATCTGTCAATGTCAGGAGACTCTGGACACACACAGCCGGCTGCAGGCATCTGAGCATCCCCTCTCTGGCGGCTGTCCACTCCCGTCTGCTAACCTTTCTTGCTTTTGCCGTAAGGAAATGCTATGAATCCTTTCTCCCTCGGTCCCCAGCCACACATCCTTCCTTTGAGTCCTCTTCTCGAGCATGTGGCTCAGGGACAGTGGTGGTAACTGTGCAAGGGAGAAGTTTTGACAGATGTGCCCCCAGAGAAGACGCTCTGTCTCAAGACAGAGTGAGTTCACCATCCCTGCGTGTGTTCAACCACAAGCCAAAAGACAAGTTGTCAAAAGGAACCCAGCCTAAGAGAGAAGGAAGGAGCAGAAGAGGTTGGTCTAGATGGCCTTTTGTCTTTTACAATCCCTTCTATCTCCAAGTGTCCGTGATCAGAAATTTTGAGGACCTGGGCTTAGGATCTCTGACCTTGAGAGATCTTAATTTCACAGTCCTGGTGGTCCCTTGATCTGTTCCTAGAAAAAGGGCCACTTCTAAATTAGAAATTTATGTCCCTGGCCTCCTTACTCTCCATCCCCTCTACCTTTCTGGCCCAATCCATCTCTCTCTATTTCTATCAAAGGTCCCCAGGGCAGGGGGAATGAGGAGAAACATGCTCCCTACCCCACCTCAGCCTGTCCTTTCCTTTTTTCTTTTTCTCCCTTTCAGAGAATTTTCACATCTATTATCTCATTCTTCTCAAGAAACTCACTGTAACTTGAAGGTGAGGAACTTCCAGCTCTGAAATGAGAACAAATCACTCAGAGATGGAAATTTAACTGCAAGAGATGCTGAGCTGGGCAGTTGGCACAGCTTGAGTGAGGCAGGGATTACAGAGTAAAGAGGAAAACAATTTAGAACTAATTCCATAGCAGGGTGGCACTGGGGGGCTCCTGCTTGGGCTGCTATATATAGGTGGCTTGAGACCCCCAAACAGAAGGACAGGGACTCCCTGGGAAAATAAATTGCTCACACCCCTCTTCTTGTGACTCCCACCTGTCAAAGTCTTTGACTTTGCTGTGAAATTTGGGACATATCACCTCCCAGATTATGATAATGCCATTGACAATACCAATCTCGTAGCATTGTGATGGAGATTCAATAAAACAAGACACTACATCTGAAACACTTAACACAACACTCTACATAGCAAAATCAGTGGCAAATAAATGACAACTTTAAAAAAGTAATGCCAGAAAGAGAGCCCTTGTCTGCCTGTTCCTGGGGGCAAGGGCTGGATAAAGTTTTTGGATTCTCCTGGGGTCCTAAGGGAACACGCATAGAAATTCAACAAGGAACCCGTTCTCCTCAGGGCATGTCGTATGCAGACCATCTCTTCACCTGCGGTCTCTTAAAGATGCTGGGACACTGTACAGAAAATTCACTTTGAATAACTGAGCACAGAATACCAAACTACGTAAACATTTAAAGCAAGCATTTGGAAAGGGATAGTCTTGGACAATTCATAAAGACTCAAAAAGCTATTGAAAGTAACCTCAAACATGTTTACAAATGCTTCTGTTCCAAAAATATTTAATTTTTTTTTTACTTTGAAAATCTTTGAAAGTAAGATTGACCTCTGAACCATAAAATAAAAACCTGGTTAGCAACAAAGATGGTAAGGGTGTAAAAAGATTACGGTTCAGAGATGTTTATAGTCATGTGTCGCTTCATGGCAGGGCTATATTCTGAGAAATGCATCTTTAGGGATTTCAGCCTCGGGTAAACATCCTGAGTATATTTACACAGACCCAGGTAGTACAGCCTATGACAGGCCTAGGCTGAATGGTATAGCATAGCCCAGAGCACCTAAGCTACAGATTTGCACAACACATTACTGTAGTGAGCACAGGAGGCAACTATAATATAACAATAAGTATTTGGGTTTTGTTTTGTTTTGTTCAGAGTCTCAAGCTGTCACCCTGGGTAAAGCTCACAGCAACCTCAAACTCCCGGACTTATAGGATTATCTTGCTTCAGCCTCTCAAGTTGCAGGAACGGCAGGCGCCCACCACAACGCCCAGCTATTGTTGTTGTTGTTGCAGTTGTCATTGTTGTTTTAGCTGGCCTGGGCCAGGTTCGAAGCCTCAGTGTATATGGCCCATGTCCATACCCACTGAGCTACAGGCCGCCAGCAGTAAGCCTCCAACAGTATCTGTGTATGTAAACATATGCAAACAGAGTTACAGGAAAATACAGCATTATACTCCCCGTCCATCTCTGTGAGCACCGTGTACATCCTTGCAATTTGTCATTCCTGCTGGGCCACGTGACTCGTTGTGACCAGTGGATACCACTGAGTGTAAAGTAACCAAGGCTTAGGGAGCACTCCTAAGTGATTGATCTTGTTCTCCTGCACTTCTGTTATCATCTTGGAGAGGACCTGCCAAGCTGACCTGCTGGTCTGTCCCATGAGAAGAATGAGACGCACCTGTCACAGAGCCTGCATTCGCTGACCCAGAGTGGCATGAGTTAAACACTTCACGTTGCATCAGATTTTGTGATTGTTATGCACTCAGCCACAATCAGATGACACAGAAATTGAGACTACTTACATAGAAAGGACGTTCTGCTATTACCACACAAAAACCTCAACTATATGACACCAGGTTTTGAAACTGGAAAGCAGGTAGAAGCTAAAAAAAAAATCAAGGAAATTATTATAGTGGTGGGGGAGGGGGGAATGGCAACTTGTGTTATGTGGTGATGAAACATTTGGTAACATTATATCTAGCAGTAACTTGGAAGAGAGAAACTGTATCTAATAAACTTGTGAACTTGGACAGAATGTTGAAAACATGAGTTGACATTTTCAGCCATATATGATACCATAAAAAAAAAAAAAAGAAAGACAAGCTTAGGAAAGAACTGATCAATTTGCACTCAGGATTTAGGACTATAAATAAACAATCCCCATCTTCAGTCTCTCCTCCCAATAAAAATTCTCAAATTATAATATAGTCTAGACCAAATTAAAGAATAGCACAGACCAAACACAGGAAGTGGCCAATAAGGCATAGGAGCCCAGGATAGAGGCCTAGTTAAGGGTGTAACCCTCTCTGTTAGGCTCTCTGGAAGAACTAAGGTGTAGCTAATAGAGCCTCCCACCTGGAGAAGGGGATTCTAGGAACATTAAAAACGTGCTTCCTGGGGAAACCTTGGCCATGCATCTACCGTGTGTCCAACTGCAGGAGTGAAGGTGACAGCCCCAGCTGCCGCACAGGGAGCCATACCCTACTCTCATGCTCTTCACAAACCTCTTCCCAGCCAGGCTGAACAAACCGGGGTTTCTAGACCGGCCTGTAGCCAGAAGACATGGTGAACCTCTGATAAGCTACTTGGGCTTGAATTTAGCCTGGCAGAACTCTCTCAGAATTTTACGGCAGACTAAGATGCTTCCACCCAAACTTCCTTCCATTCTTATCATCCTCAACTTGGAACAGGCTTATATGACTCCCTCCTTATTTTCTCTAATCCCATCTTGGCATATGCTTCTCAGAGGACACTGCTAACACAAGTGGGCCAAGAAAAAAGCAGTGGTTAGATGGGAACTTGGGAGTCGATCTGGCTCAGCCAGCCATCCTTGTTGGTAGATAAAACACAGAGAGTCTCCATGGCTGAAATTACAGATTTCACCAGTGGTACCCTGGGGAATGTCCCACTTGAGGGGAATGCTGTGCAGTTCTAAAACTATAGAAAGAGCAACGCCTGTGAAGACGACCATTGGCTGGTCACTGCTAAATTATATAGGTGCCCCGGGAGGTGTTAACAAGTAATAGCCGTGTGGGAGCCGCAGGGCCCCTTTGGGAGCTCCCAGGGCCCCTTTGGGAGCTCCCAGGGAAGCTCTTATCTCCTGCAGGGGAAGACCAGATGCAGCTTCGTAATAGGCTGGATGTCTAATTCTCAGAGTCACAGAGTTCCAGAAATATTTGGATATTAAAATACAAAGACTCGGCCAACACAGACGTGTTTTGCAAAAATCACAGCCCCACAGGGCAAAAGCTAAGACCCTGAAATATGGCACAGGGGGTTCCTGAGGGAAAATGATGGTGCTGCAGGCTCCCCTCCTCCTCAGACGCTCTGGGCCTGCAGAGATCACTCGGCCTTCCCTAGTAAACGCCAGCAGTTTGGTGACAGAAGCAGAGTGGGAGCATCTCCCCCACAGGGAAAGAGATGACCCCTCAGGAGCTGGCTCCATTGCCTCTCCTGCTCACCAGGCCAATACCGAGAGTGTAACCCAATAAACCCCAGCATCACCCAGCTGGGCACATGCTGTGCCCATTAGGGGAGGAATGAAACTACACACTGGTTATTTCTCTTCTAAAATTTAGGCAACATGATCAGATGGATGTAGAAACTATTAACAAAATACGTCTTTGGCATAAGACACACAGAAGAACCGTCAGCATGCCAATGTGGGGTGCCGGGGCTTTTCGGGGAGTGCAGGGGTGGGTAATGAGGGCATGTGCCAGTTGAGGTTGGACCAGGCTTACAGAACTAGATAAAGGTCAGTCCAGGCTGTGAAGGCTGTGCAGGCTTTGACTTGATAAAATAGGACAGTGTTACAGAGAGGGAGGCCGGGGAAGGTGGAACCAGTCAGGACTGACACAGACACCACTGATCCCCAGAAAACCAAGCGGAACAGGACAGGACAGGGCTAGCCTGCTCATGTTTCCTCGCCCCCTGTCCTTCCTTCTGCTTTCTGCCCGATTTTCCTTACAAGAACAGTAGCCTGCATCCCGGAACCTGTCAGCCCTTAACCTTGGGCCATGGGGAGATGCCCACACAGACAGTGTCCCTACCGAGAGGCAGTGACCCCGGTGGCTCTGGGCAAGGTTTCCTTGGCAGCCTTCGCTTGGCAGTCCCGCCCTTTCCTTCCACACAGGTCCAGCCATTAAGTTCCTCTCAAATATTTGCAGAATGCTCTCCCACGCCCCCAGTTGGTGCTGAGGTCAGGCCGGTTAGGTCTGCTCATTTAAGTTTCGCTCATAAATCATTCTGTCCCTTCCCCATCACTGCTTCAGCGGCTCTTCCCCCTCCCGGTGCCCGCGGAGGTTTCTCAAAGCTCTGTGCTCTTTCTGGTCTCCAGGGAAGGACCTGTTCCCACCACTGGCCTCTGAGAATGGCAGCTGCAAGGCCCTTCCCATGCAGGACCGCTATCACTTCTCCATGCTCCAAGCCAGGGCACAGAGTGAGCTCACCGATGGCCTGACATCACTCTCTTGGCTCCAGAGCAGTCCACCCCTTCCCAGCTACAGGGAGCGGAGCAGGCCTTATCTTTAGGCTTAGGGTGGGAAGTCGGGTCGCCTGGGTTGCATTCCTGGCTTGGTTTGCAGTTTGCACAAGTCACTGACTCTTTTCCTGCTGGGATGTGACTTTGCTAACCACATGCTGCCCAGCCCTCAGGTCCCTATCATTGAGTAAATGGGCATCTGTCCCTGGTTCCCAGGCACAAGACAGTGCATGAGAGTGCTGACCTCCAGCATGAACTCACACATGACAACTCCCACCATCCTTGTCCCAAGGATCACATTCCCTTGACCAGCATTCTACGCAGGAGACCTCTATAAGACAATGACAAGAATTACCATAGCCACCAAGTCCTAACCTCTGTCTCACTGAGAGCTAATTCCAACAATAACTTCCACTTAGCACACAGCTACTTTGTGCCAGAGACCTGCTAAATCCTTCTGGTAAAACTATGCAAAACAGGCATCTTACCTATGTTACAGATAAAGAACAAAATCCAAAAAACGTCAGTAATTTACTCAAAGTCTTACTCCAGAAAGGACGAGAGCACTGCTCTGCAGCCCCAACCATCCTGACCCCAGAGGCTGCAACCAGAGGGCGTTTGCCATGGGGGCACATTGTGCAAGGTGAACCAGAAGTTATTTAACTCAGAGTTTAGACCACATTTCTCTAACCTACTTTTTAGACCCCTCTTAACTCTGTTTTCATTTGATATTATTAGGAGACAGAAATAAAAATCAGTGAAATAATTTTGAAACCTCCCTATGCCCAGAATCATTATACTCTGCCTAGATGCACAAGAGAATACTTCTCAATACAGCTGTGGCATATCTACTAGTTGTCTCAGGTATTTTAAACTATTTGTCATATTTATTTAAGAGTCCAGTTGATAAGCCTTAAACCTTTAAGATCCAAGTAAATGATAGGCCTCATTGGTCAAGAGGAGAAGGACAAACTATCATTAAGGTACCCAAAGGTCAGGTGGGGCAGGAACCACTGGGAGGTGGTATGGGCACAGGTGGAATGGCAGAGGACACAGCCCATGCCCCGCAGCAGCGCTCAGCCTCCAAAGCCCTGACCTCCCCCCTCCATGGAGCCCTCAGCACCTGCACCCATTCTGACATTGACACAGGGCCCTTCCACCATTTTGGGGGGCAGCAGCCTAAGTCTAGAGCCACCCCAGCAGGGCCCCAGGGCCGAGGCTGTCCATCACTCCTTCTGGCCCCTGACCATGAATGCACAAAGGAGTCCCTTTGTTGCTCTTACACTGGGACCTTTTATTCTCCCTAAGACCCGGGAGCATCAGTGTGCACACAGCCCGCCTCCTCCCTTCTCAAGACACTTTGATCCTCCTCCCATGTGAAATCTTGCTGGCTTTTCAACACCCTCCCAGACAATCAGGTTCTTTTCTTTCGATCACCAAGCTGTTCTCCTTATTTCACCTCAGTTCTCTCTAACAATTCTGACCAAGAAGAGTTGAAGGGGGCAGACCTCAAGAAAACAACAGAAGCACCACATTCAGTTGGTCACTGGCTGGGGTGAATGTGGAAGGCCATCCACAGGGTCCGAATGGCATTTGCTGAATGAGAGAATGAGCACATAAATGAAGTGCTGGGGGAGGTGACAGCAAAGGTGACAGGGAAAGTAGCAGGTGGTTTCTTCCGTGGACAGTTGGTCAACTGTGAATTTCCAGGGCTGTCTTTGACTCGCCTGTGGTTAAGTGTCCCCTTTCTCTCCATTTCCTCTTCTCCCATCCTAGTTTGTATTATCTGATAGGTGGTCCAGGTCTGAGGCCTCTTTTTTTTTTCTTTTTTTTTCAGTGTTTTTGGCTGGGGCCATGTTTGAACCCACTGTCTCCAGTATATGAGGCCAGCACCCTACTCCTTTGAGCCACAGGTGCCGCCCAGGTCTGAGGCCTCTTTAACTGAGCTCTCTGCTTCTTTCAATCCTTTCTGTCCACCCTATAGACCATCGCTTCTTTACACAGTGCCACTCTGACCCATCTCATATCCCAGTTCAAAAACAGTCAAAGGGGGTGGCGCCTGTGGCTCAGTGAGTAGGGCACCCGCCCCATGTATTGAGGGTAGAGGGTTCAAACCCAGCCCCGGCCAAATTGCAACAAAAAAATAGCCAGGCGTTGGGGTGGGCACCTGTAGTTCCAGCTACTCAGGAGGCTGAGGCAAGAGAATCACCTAAGACCAAGAGCTGGAGGTTGCTGTGAGCTATGATGCGACAGCACTCTACTGAGTGTGACAAAGTGAGACTCTGTCTCTTAAAAATAAAAAGTCAAAGGTTTCCAGTGCTTATGTAGAAACATCTAATGTCTCACACAAGAGCCTCTGTGGTCTGTCTCTCTGTCATCACCTGTCACAACCCCTCGGGCCCCTATGGCCCTGGTCTTGATCATAGCAGGAAGGAACCAGGTGTGATGCAGATTAGAAATACAAGCTTGTGAGAGGCGGGCCAGCCCTTTTTAGCAGGGCAGCCCGAGAAACCACCACACCAGCCTTTTATTGAGACCGTACAACACAGGTGAGGGGAGTAATTAACAAATGACTACGTACTGAAGGCTCGGGCTCTTCTTCCATAAGGAACACCTGTGGACGAATGGCCCAAGGGTCCACCCCTCAGCTGCAGATCATCCTGCTCAGAGAGTGTCTGACTCTTGGTGTCCCCTACAATCACTTCCCTAAGGTCAGCAGTGTAGAGACTCCAGAGGGGGGTCCTGGCTGGGCTCTAATCCCCTCTGCCATTCTCAGTCACATGACCTTGCACAAGACACTCAGACTTTGTGGACCAAATATCCTGTGCAGTAAAATGAAGAGACGGAACTGACAGTCTCTGAAGTCTCCCCCGACTCTGACACTCTGTGACCCCAGGAAACCTGCCTCTTCCACCACATCGTCACTGACTCACAGATATTCCTCTTCAGCTCTGACCTTTGCTCTTTGGAATATGTCACGTTTCTTGCCTAGAACAGCCTTCCTCTCTTCCTGCCCAAATCACCTATATCTTCCATGGTCCCCCGACGTCCCACCACTCTGTCAAGCTTCTCTGAGCCATCAAGATTGAGCTCTCCCCTTCTTCTGCCTAATCTCCCACGACACATGACTCAAACGCCACTGCCACTGCATGTGGGTGTGCCGTGTTTATCCAGCTACATAGTGAACTCCGTGCTGTGAGGTGGGTCCCTTACACCTTGGCACGCAGCAGGCACCCCATAGGTAATGACTGGTCTTGGCGGGGAGGTCCAGAGACCAGCAGCAGCCAGGTCACCAGTGCTCCAGACTTCACTGATCTTTTGCCCCCTTTGTCAGCATCTTAGCTTTCTCATGTGTGAGGCAGGTGCTTTGGACTAGGATATTGGCTCATCCCTGAGGTGCTTCCCAAAGCTGCAGTCTTCTGGTACAAATTGTCCAGTCGTTCTTGATGTCTCATTTTTCCATAGATTTTTTCAAAGCTTTATGTCTGGTTCTTGGCCTGAGCGATAGAAGTTGGAACTTTCAAATAAGCTACCCAGCCTGGGCTGCCGCCGGAATAAATTGAGAGGTCAACTGTCTTGAAAGCCACGATACAGATTTCAAGATTTCCTCTGCTGGCTAAATTGTTCCCTAGGAGCTGACTCTGTTTACCCAGGAAAGACTGGTTGTTTGGCATGAAAGACTTCTTCTCACTGTATTCCTCACTTTTAATGCTGCCCACTGCTACCCACAACTCTAATGCCAGATCCTAATGACAAGAGTTTAGTGAAGTCCCAGAATATTCCACCAGACAGACAAGTTAAAGACCAACTAGAGATGACAGGTTATTACACAGAAACCAACATTCAGTTCCTCTTGGTGTTTCGAGAAACGTACTTATTTCTGTAGTCATTGGTTTCATTTAGAGCTCAGAGGATGCTGGGGAGCTAGACAAATCACATGTTTACACCTTTATCCAGAAAATAGAAGGAAAATAGAGCATCAAGATGACAAATTTCTCTTGCTGATGGGACTGTCACAATAGTGCAATTACCAAAGAATTGGTAAGTCTATCCTGCTGCCTAACGTGTACGGCATGAACTCTCCGCACCTCCCCACACTTCATTAGTGGCTTTTTCGTTACATCACTTTAGGCAATGCACCTCACCGTGTCAAGGTCTCAGAGACATTAGTGAAATGTGCTGGAGGGAGTAGGCAAAGGAATGGAACAAGAATGTCTACACTGAATGCCCAGCTCTGCACTGAGTCAGCTGCCTCATCCTTTCCCTGTCCAGGCAATAGTAACAGCTGTCACCTGGGGAGTGCTTAAGTGACTGCCAGGCAGTGGGCTGCAGTCTCTCTTGCAGGAGGTGGGCACTGCTGTCACCCACTGCTGGAGATGGGAAGCGGCAGTTAGAGACAGCTAAGAGCCCAGAGTTACAGAATAAGTAGCACAGCCAGGAGGCAAAGCCACATCTCTGTGGCTCCAGGACTCAAAGCCACAGGCACTTTGAAAGCCACCCATAGTCGTATCTTCTCAGCCTTCTGAACCTGCAGTGTCCCAATCCATTTCACCCACTTGGATAAGTACAGACGGCAAGGATCACACAACGCTTCTCTTAAATAGTTCCTCAGCTCTTCCTGGGAACTTAGCAAGAAACTTTAGCCAAGGTTCCTCAAGGCCATGTACGAATATGAAATGTGAGTCATTTCTTGATTTGGGAGTAAGGATCACTTCCCAGCACTAAGACCCACCTACTCCCACTTTCCTGCCTGGTCCCATGATGAAAAGGACCAGCACGGGGTATCTGGAGTGGGATGAGAAACTGGGCCCAAGCCAGCAGGTTGAAACACCTTCTGTCTGCCCAGCATCCTGTGAAGTGATAAAGGAAGGCGTGGCTGGGGGTGGGGTGGATCATCTCACCAAAAGTTCTTTTGTCTGCAGGATGAATGTGGCCATTAAGGCCGAGTGGCCTTCCTCCTCCAGAAGACAATGGAGCCCACTGAATCACTGACTCCCTTTCAGGCATCTCCTTTTGGCTGTCTGATCCAGCTTCATAATTGAGACTCAAGCTGTTGTCCCTGGCTCAGCAACTGGTACCCGTGCCAGTCCAGAGAAGGATCCGTTCCCACAGCCTGTGGCTATCTGTGGTGCTCTGAGCTAACCCTTTGATGAAGAAACCAGAAAACCAGGACTCTTGGTTTTCCGGGAAGGTAACATCTCCTGGTGCGAAACAGACAATGCTGCCTTTTAGTTGTCCCGGTTTCCCATATTAACAACCTCCACCCCCACACCCCACCTCCATCTGAGCTAGGTGGGCCCAAACTAATATATAAAACCTGAGACTTTAAATATTTGAAGTTTGCATTTAGCTTTCCCATGCCACGGAATCATGATCAGAGTTATCAGTGCTGACAGCCAAGTGGTTCTTCTGTTCTACTCAGTGATTGTTCCTTGGGTGTGTACTGCCGTGGGGCTCCTCGAAGGTCGGACGGGAGTATGACTAGGGCAGCAGGCTTTAGGCATTTTGGGTACTGCCCTTGCTGGGCACTATTGACATGGCATCACAACCTTACTTTGTACCCAGGACGATATTATGCCAGAAATGTGGTTTTTAATGTCTAAAACAAAGAGCAATTCAGAAAAGTAGAACTCTGAACATGAGGAAGTTTTGGGAATACTTTGTCAACCTACTGTACTCATATTCTTTCATGCCTGTGCAAGTGTGACCTATGAGTTTTTCAAAAACCTATGTCTAAATAAATCTAGAAGAGTAGTTTTAAAAAAGACTAAATATTCTAAGTAGTAGAGGAGGTTGGCCGAGAAATACCTTCATTCATGGTCTGAGTGAAAGACCATTCTGGTCCATGCAAAATTCCTATGTTGAAACCTAATTCTAGTGGGACAGTATTAGGAAATGGGAGCTGGGAGTGGGGAGGAAGAGCAGAGAGAGGGAAGGGGGGGTGGGGTCTTGGTATGTGCTACACACCCTCTGGGGACAAGACATAATTATAAGAGGGACTTTACCTAACAAACGCAATCAGTGTTACCTGGTATCTTGTACCCTCAATGAATCCCCCAACAATAAAAAAAAAAAAAGGAAAGAAAGAAAATGGGCGCCGGGTGTGGTGCCTCACGCCTGTAATCCCAGAACTCTGGAAGGCCCAGGTGGGTGGATTGCTAGAGCTCAGGAGTTTGACACCAGCCTAAGCAAAAGCAAAACCTCATCTCTAAAAATAGCTGAGCGTGTGGCGGGCACTTGTAGTCCCAGCTACTTGAGAGACTGAGGCAGGAGGACTGCTTGAGCCCGATAGTTTGAGGCTCCTGTGCGCTATGATGCCACCACAGCACTCTACCCAGGGGGACAGGGTGAGGCTCTGTTTCAAAAGAAAAAAAAGGAGAAAATGGGGCCTTTGGGAAGTGACAAGGTGAAGTCCTTTTGGATGGGATTAGTGTCCTTATGAAAGGGACCCCGGAGAGTCACCTGTCCCTTCCATCATGTGAGGACGCAGAGAGAAGGGTCCATCTGTGAAGCAGAGCATGAGCCACCCCCAGACACCAGATCTACTGCCATTGGGTCTTGAACTTTCCAGCCTTTAGAGTCATAAGAAGTAAATGTCTCTGTTTGTAAGTTACCCAGTCTAGGGTGTGCTGTGCCCAAACAGACTAAGATGATACTATAGTTAAGTTACACAACTGGTGAATGACAGCCAGGACTGTTTTTTTCTGTGGCTCCACTGCCCTATGGATTGGTAGTAGACCCCTTAGCGGGTGTTCCTTTAGCACTGCCATCTGCCTGGAGCTATGCGGGGAGTTTCCACCACCACCCCCAGCAAAAGGGACAATGAATTTCTCTGAAGGCATCAAATACTCCCCTTTTTCCTTCTCAGGTGACCATTTGGGGCAACTGGAAAGAAGCCAGCCAATGGGACTACATGCTGCAAAGGAGCCTCCCCAACCTAGCCCAGCCATCAAAACTGGAGGCCTCCGTTCCCCGCCCCTTCCCGAGGAAGGTGTGAGTCACAGCCACACTGGGACTTGGCAGAGAGAGCAACTCTCACTGGGCAAACAGAAAAGAAGGCAAAGGAGAGGAGGAGGCAGGAGTGCTCACGTCTCAAACTATTGGAAGGTCTCCCAGTGAGGGAAGAAGGCCCAGAGGTCTCTTGGGTGAGCTGAAGTCAGCCGAGGTCAGGACTTGAACTCTTCAAGCCAGACCCACAGACCTTGATCATGGCTGGGGCTGTAACTCTCATCTCAGCCCCTGCCCTGGATGTACGACTATCATGAAAATCTCTGGAAGTGTTCACCAGGTTTTTTGGTGGCTTACAGAATATGAGGGACAGGGCTCGGGGGCAGACACTTCTTTGGAGCCCAGGGTTGCCTGCAAATACCAGGTTTACACTGGAAAGTTTTGGTGGTCAGAGTGAAGAAGTGAAGAGACTTAGTCATTATTCAGAGAGCCTGGTAATAAACTCTCCAAAGCCACGGGCACTAGCATATTGGAAGGATCGTGCACTTTGCAAACGATCCTAAAATCTAGCCCCAGCGCCACCATTTATTTGCCATGTGACCTCAACTTCCTCATTTCAATACGAATATAAAAATAAGCACTTGGAACGGGTGTCGCAGAACACGAAAAGCACTTGGCTCATAGCAGGTGCCCCCCAAATATTTGCTCTTTCTTCTAAGCCTTGAAGATTCCACCAGTCCATGTTATGTTTAAAAACATCTTTTTAAACAGTAGACGCCTTTGTAAAATTGTCCGGAGTTTCCCCTTAGAAGCTGTGGGATTTGCAGGACACAACTGGATATCATTTTACTAACAGTATGAGCTGTGTGGTCCTCCTGGTCAGGAAGAATATGGAAAGAGGATAGAATTCCATCGTTGTCGAAGGTCAGTGGAGCTAGATGGAAAAGAAGTTAATACATCCTAGACAAAGGAAGGCACAATCACGTCGTGTCGCAGCCTGAGTGGGCAGCAGAATTCCATCACTAGCCTGGGATGGTATAAAGTGGAAGTAAGCAGGGGGGATACCCCAAATTCTTAACACCTTGCTGCAGTGCAGGTCCCAACAAATAGGGCAGACACCAGTGGGAAACAGCCCTGCAGCCAGGCCAGCATGTACACCCCTCTGTTGAAGATCAACCACTCGTGACACTATCAAATTCCCATGTGGATGACCTATATAAAGTGCTGGCAAGAATTTAGGCTAACATCCCAGATAAAATCTCCAAATTCCCTCAAAAATGCTTGGGATTGCATCAGTATTTCCCTAGTAGGTAAACATTTTTTACATTCTGGGAAGACTTAGAATTAAAAATAGAAATGTTTAAGAAAGGGAACCGAACTCAGAGCAGTAATATTTACGCATTAAGGAGGAATCTGAGGGTATTTGGAAGTTCTATAATATTCCAGAGAACTTTAAGTATTATAAAATATACTTGCTTTGAAAATTCCTACGTGCAAGGTGTGACGGAGTAACTGATTTAGATTTGTATATCTAAGTGCAATGTTCCAAAGTTTATGTACAGTTCTGGAACAGTTACGAGTACTTAATCACTGTGTATGTATGTTTATTTTTTTTAATTTATGAGTTACTTAAGAAGTTGGGAAGGATTATTTTGTTAAGATATCACTGAAGGACTTCAAAATGAGATTAAAATATTCCATTTATAAATGCAGTCTAGAAGGCTTAAAGGCATTTCAATAGCTATCAATAGGCTCGATTATTAATCAAAGGTCTCCATCAAGGTAATTGCCAGCATTTGCTAAACTTAGAATAAGATTCATAGATTGGATTTTAGGCTTTAACTTTAATAAATTAAATATTAACTTTTTCAAAACCAAAGAAAACTTTGAATACTATTTTCTATACAAAAATCTGTTCCTGAGGGCAAATAAAAAGAAAAAAACAATACATAAATAATGTAGATTACTCCAATTGCACCAGGAGTGGGGTCTGAACCAGCTTGCTGGTCTACCTCTTGGCTTCTCTCTCCTGACCCCATACTGATGCAGATCCCAACACCATTATCAACCCTGTCCCTGGCCACACCTAGCTCACTCGCTACCCAGTGCAGAGATGGGCAGAGTAGCACCAGAGGAGGAAAGGCAGAAGACAGACTGAGTAAAGAAAACAATCACTCACTAAATTCACACAGACCTGGGTTCAAACAATCCAGTAACTAAATGCTCTGAGGTTTGGTTTCCTCGTTTCTAAAGTAGGAATTTTTAAAATACCTACTGTGAGGTTGAGAAAAATATAGGTAATCATGTATTTTTTCCAAGTTTCACCACTAATCACCAGGGGAGGGTGGCTGTGAACAAGACAGCCCTGCCCAAGAATAGCTAAGGGTGAGGTCACATAGGATTAGGGATCAACCAATGGCAGCTCACGGTGGTAGGGAGGACGCTGGTACAGCCACTCAGGTCCAGAAGGTCTGGGCAGGAGTCTAGCTCTGCTACTCACTAGCTGCGGGATCATGGGTTCCAAGCCTCAGTTTCCTCTTCAGTAAAAAGAGGATAATTAACTACCATGAGAGTGGTGGAGGGAGGGTGTGAGAATATCTGGTATAGTGCCTGGGGCATATACAGGCAATCCTCTCCAGGTCACAATGCCCATGTGCCCGGTAGGTTCTTCCCGACCATCCTGCTGCATGAAGACCAAAAATTGCAGGGCTGACACACCAGGTCAGGATCTCTTCAGCCTCTGGGGATAGGGACAATTCTGGAATTGCTGCTGAACAGGAAGCCTGGCATCCTCTCCTGCACCCATGGCCCCGCCTGACCCAGAGGAATCAGCCATTAGTCTAGAACAGGTAAACCAGTGTCCAGTTCTGATCCAAGTTGTTCTCCCTTTCATCTTCCCAGAAAATTACATAAAATGCAACAGCAAGACCCGCCCAGTGCTAACCCCAGCTCCTTTTCTTTTAAGATTTCCTAGTGGAGACACTTGTCTGTGACCCTCCAGTTTGGACTCCATTTCTCAGGACACCTACTCAACTCCTTACCCACCCAGGTCAAGGACTTTCTCTCGTCGAGAGATGATCAGGAGCGGCATGACAACTGGGTCAGTCCAGAACTCACGCAGACCATCAGCAAGATACTCTCCAGCAAAGATACTTCAGAGAATTCCCAGCCCTCGGCGCTGCTTCTCACCCAAGCAGCAGCCAGAATTTGAACCCAGGAGTCGTTTATGCCAGAATCACCTCTTCGAATCACTCTCTTTTACATGGTGCTCTAGTTGCCCCTTAACCACCGCACTGTGCAGGAGGCAGGCAGGCAAGAACGGTTATCCTTCTCAGATGAGAGAGAAGAGCAATTCTAAGCTATTTCAGGATTCGCCCAGAGCCACACTGATGACTTGTGGCTAAGCCTGGGCTACAGCCAGGTCTCTTGGTGCCAGAGTGGTGCTATTTCCATCAGACCTCGGTAAGAGAGAAGAGTGATGGCATGATTCCCTCCAGCCCCCAGCCTCCCAATTTCCTCTTTCACCTTCCCAAAGAGTTGGCTGGCCTCCTGACAATAGGCTGTGAAGAAAAGGCCTGTGGGGGCGATGACAGCTGCCTGACAGAAGGAAGGTGACAGGGTTTGGTGCTGAGCCCTCACCACCCTCATACCTGCAAGAGTGAAAACTCTCTTTCCTGGTCCAGTGGAAGAGCTGGAAAGTTGAATACACCACAGGCAGCGTGGCATAGCCAGGCCAGGGAACCACAGACACTCAGCTCATCAGATGCCACAACCCAGAGCTGGCTGTCGGCAAGAATGTGGAAACTCAGCCTTCAATGACCCCCGGGAACAGAGCCATAGGAGTTCGTCCAGAATCCAACTCCTTGTGCCAAGACCTCTCAAGCAGAAATGACCAGGGTTTAAAGAAGAACTACCTGCCATCCAATGCCAGGGCCTGCCAGGTCAGCTTGGGTAGCGGGAAGGGCCTGGGCCTTGGAGTGTGACACATCTGGGTTTGAAATCAATGTCACTACTTCTGTGCTCTGCAAACTAGACATGGCCCTTTACTTTGAGACTCTATTTCCTTATCTGTAAAATGGGGCTGCGAATACCACAGTGCTATGAGAATTAAGTAAATAGCATGAGCAGAGGTCCTGGCAGAGCCCTGGGCCCTCGGTGTTGCCCAGCGATATCCATTTCTTCCTTTCCTCTGCCCCCAGGGAGTGCTAGTTCTCCATCACCATAGATCCTAGGAAGGGCACGCCAAAGTGGACAAAGGGAAATAACTCTGCCCAGGGCAGAAGACAACTTCTAAAAATGCCTTCCAGTATTAGATCATGAATTTGTTTCATGTTAAAACCGTATCTGTGGGCCATCAGCACTCAGGTGATGTCCTACTGGTCTCACCAGCGTCCCATGCACAATATGAGCCACTCCTCAACTCATGCAACACTGGGCATGGAGAAATTAATCAGGAAATGTCCAGAATTCTCCCAATTTCCTGAAATTGATCAGTAACTCTCAGTAAGCAGTAACTGTCTAGACAATTCCAGCCCACAGCCTATTTTTATAAATAAAGTTTTATTAGAACACAGCCATGCTCATTCCTTTGCATATTATCTCTGGCTAATTTCACACTATAAAGGCTGAGGTGGACTGCAGGGCCTAAAATGTTTACTCTCCACCCTTCACAGAAAAGTTGACAGACTTGTGCTCCAAGATAAAATGTAGCTAAATCAAGCTACTGCATTTTGAGTTATCCAGGAAGTAGACTCTGAGAAAGAGTTTAGGGTTCAGCTGTTACACGGGGAATACCTTCGAGGCCCACAGCTCTGAAAGAGAGAGGAAGGGCAGTGTGGGTCCAGGGCATTGCCAACTCCACTGGGGGCTCCTGCAGAGGAAATGGCCCCTTAGGTTGGTTTTTTGTTTGTTTGTTGGTTTGTT
This sequence comes from Galagoides demidoff, assembly GCA_963574575.1. Classification (NCBI taxonomy): domain Eukaryota; kingdom Metazoa; phylum Chordata; class Mammalia; order Primates; family Galagidae; genus Galagoides; species Galagoides demidoff. The sequence continues at coordinate 22,772 of CAUYQV010071880.1, read as the reverse complement.
TATTTGTCTGTTTGGGTTTGGGGGGGGGGGTTGTAGTTTTTGGCCGGGGCTGGGTTTGAACCCACCACCTCCGGCATATGGGGCCAGTACCCTATTCCTTTGAGCCACAGGCGCCACCCCGAGAAGTAGCCCAGTTTTTATACTTCCACCCCATTAGTCACTGGGTGTGGGCCACATCTAAAATGTGATCTTGGGTGAGGCAGCTCTCAGAAGCTGCCTGCTAATGGCTATCAGTGTCCAAAACACTCCCAGCACCCAGAGCAACCAATCCTCCTTGGAAGGAGGATTTCCAGCACATTCTCCATACCCAAACACAGCCCCACCCTGATCTAGAGACCACCCTCCACCTTCCATATCACCAGGATAGGTATCCACCAAATTACCTATGGATGGTGGTGGGGGGTCAGTAAACATAAAAGTCAGAGCAGACACAGAGTAAGCCATCACCTTAAATGTATTCCTAGTAATAGTCTTAAAAAATGTTATGTTTGGGGCAGTCCCTGTGGCTCAAAGGAGTAGGGTGCCAGCTCCATATGCTAGAGGTGACAGGTTTAAACCCAGCCCTGGCCAAAAACTGCAAAAAAAAAAAAATGTTATGTCCACAGAACTGTACAAAAAAAAAACATTATGTCCCAGGCAGTGCCTGTGGCTCAAAGGAGTACGGTGCTGGCCCCATATACCAGAGGTGATGGGTTCAAACCCAGCCCTGGCCAAAAACTGCAAAAAAAAAAAATGTTATGTCCACAGAACTGTACTAGAAATCATAAGGAGAGAAATGGCCTGTGAACATAGGAACACCACTCTTAGTGAAGGTGGACTTTCTATTTCTGTCAGGATTACACTCAGATTTTTTGATAGAATGATTCTTGAGATCCAAGATTGATGATATAGATAAGATATAAAATGTTTTCTATAAAAGGTATAAAATGGGGCCAGGCGCAGGGCTCACAGGAATGTCACAAACCAGACAAAATTATACACAGGAAGTAGAAGCGAAATCATTAAAAGTGCTTGATAATATTTTATCATTCACGTCTATAATACGTCCTTTGTTGCTATCTTGAAGTTGAATTCAAGTATTTAATATTTTTAGTCCTTCTTTTCGTCCACTCTTACCAAGTATATTATGAACATTTTGTCATACATTAAAATATTTTTATTTGCATTTTATCTACCTCTATACACAGGCATACACACACAGGCAGGCACACGCGGCAGCCCTATACGCTATTTTCTTCCTGAAACAATATTGCAGAGAGTAGACAGGCATCTTGGCCAATGATACAGGAGTGAAAAGGCAATGCGTGAAGTTCCCGTCCCCCAGCCCTGCCCTAGTGACATCATGTGAGGTCTCCCTGGCCCTGGGAGTCCCGTGAATGGCCTGTAACTCACCATTTTGCCACATTTCCCTGAGACATGGGTGACCAGGTGGACTGTACTGGGACCATGGAGCACATGGGTCCAACTTCATTTCTTTCTGTTTCTCAGTTGACACGTTTGCTCTCTCAGTGGGTCAGCTGTTACCTTAGCACATCGTGTACACCCATCAGGTATTTATTTCTCTGTCTGAGTTAGCCCTGGAGAGAAGGGTATTAGAGCGCCAGGCAGCCTGCTGTCCTCAGGCTCCACCCCGGTCACTCAGCCTGTGGGAGTCTCTCCACAGCCAGCCCTGGCTGGGGTTCTCAGGCAGTGCTAGCCTAGCTGTCCTCTCAGTTTCAGTGAGGTCCCTGCCCCTGTCATCTGTCACCTCAGAGCTCTAAGAAGGAAGCTTTGCTCACTAGTGGGTTCCTGGTGAAGTCCTGTGGCCAGTGTCATCATATGGGGTAGATGTCCAAGGGGCCAGCCAGAGTCACCATGTGGTGCAGATGTCCGAGGAGCTGGCCAGTGTCATCATATGGGGTAGATGTCCAAGGAGCCAGCCAGAGTCACCATGTGGTGCAGATGTCCGAGGTGCTGGCCAGTGTCATCATATGGGGTAGATGTCCAAGGAGCCAGCCAGCGCCACCGTGTCGGGCAGATGTTCAAGGAGCCAGCCAGTGTCACTATGTGGTGCAGATGTCTGAGGAGCTGGCCAGTGTCATCATATGGGGTAGATGTCCAAGGAGCCAGCCAGCGTCACTGTATGGGGCAGATGTCCAGGGAGCCAGCCAATGTCACCGTGTGGGGCAGATGTCCGAGGTGCTGGATGCCCCATGTCAGGAGGACCCCGCCTCACCCTCCTGCAGAATTTGGATGGTGTGCACCTCCCTCAGCCCTGGAGACTTTCACGCAAACAGCTCTTTTAACTTCATTGCCTTCACTTTCTCTTTGATTCACATCCCCTCTCTCCTCTCCTGAACACTCAGGAGCAGCTCTCAGGGCTGGAGAGGCTCCTCTGGGGGTGCTCTGAGTTTCAAACCCTTTGCAGTTCCTCCTGGAGGAGGGCCGGACAGCAGCTGGGGCTGCTCACCTGGAGTCCTGCTTCCCTCCTGAGCAAGTCCACCAAAGTGGCGAAGGTCACAGGGCAACCCCATAGGTGCTGGACACACGTACACACCTGAGGGTGCATGGCCCAGCTGTGGAACCCACTTCAGGGGTTTACTAGCCTTCAGTCATTCAATGAGCATTATTTAGGACCAACTGCCTACAAACCATGAAACCTTGTGTAGCAAAAGACAAGTAGGACACAGTTTTCACCCTCAGAAGGCTTAGTGTCTGGTAGGAGACACAAAAATTTGCAAATAACCATAGTGCAAAGCAAAGCACAGTAACTGCCGCAAAGAAGTATGAAGTGTTTCTGGTATTCTGAGAAAGACGTGCACTTATTAAGCGCTTCCTGTAACCCAGGCCCTGGAATATAAATACATGATGAGAGAGAGAAAATAGTGTGTGTGTTTATATACACACATAATACATGGTTTGATATATAACATAGTATGTGTATTTTTTCATTTAAAGTTTATTAAGCCCCACTTTACAGGTGAGCTAGCTAGGTGTCAGAGTGATTCAGTAATTTGGTCAGAGGGGATTCTCTGCCAATGGGAAGATTGGAAAGTTTTAATTAAAAAAAGTATTATTTCAGCTGGCTCTTAAAGGTTTGGTGCGATTTTAATTAATATTTATAGATTTTAGTTACAAAAGTGATACACGTACATTGTGGAGATTTAAAAATATACAGAAAAGTACAAAGAAGAAAGTTCTTTAAAAGGGCTCATAAATCCCACCGTTCTAATATTTAAAAAATCATTAACATTTGGTGTACATCTTTGCAGACTTTTTCTAGCAATCACCACATTTAAAAAAAAAAAAAAAGGACCACATTGTTTGGTCACCTGCATTTTTATAAAGTCATTTCATTTAATTGTCATAACACCCCTGTAAAGTAAAAAGTATTATCAGTTCCATTTTATAAAAATAACTTGAGACAGAAATGTTAGCTCACCCAAGCCACAGGACGGAGCCAAGATGTTTGTCCAGAACGTCCCTCTCTCCAGGCCGCACTCACCCTCCCCTCTGCTTCCTCAACAGTGAGCCACCCCTGTCCCTCTTGCACGGAGCTGGCAGGGCATGACAAGGACAGGTGTACTGACACTCGGTGCCTTTAATGTTGGATTTGGTGACTGCTTCCACTGAGGGCAGAAAAGAAAGGGAGACATTGCTTAAAATCTCTAATTTTTCCATCCTGGGTTCCTCAGAGAATGAAGTTCCACAAAGGATCCTGGTTTCATCATCTGCTCAATGATACATGCAACTTCCATCAGATGAAAAGTATTCCCTCAATTCGGATGCTCCCCTAACTCCAACAGGGCCCTGGGTCCCCCCAAAGCCAATGAGATCTAATCAAATCTGCGGTCCAGCCACTCTGTGCAAAGCAGACCTGGGCCTGCTGGGAATTGCCATCGTGGGAGCCAGCCTCCCTAGTCTGAACAAGCCCCAGACCTGCCCGATCAGTGCTTCCCACGGTGGCAACCAACTCAGTCTCTGGAACAGTCACTGAGCTAAGGCACTGAGGTCAAGAACAGCACCTCCCACCTCCACCCCAAGTGGACTTTATTTCTGCCCTAGTGAGAATGAGAACAACACGTTTTTGCCAAAAGCAAAAAAGAAATCCAAACATCTAATGCACTTCTTCCCTGGGCTGCATGTTCCTGGCTTGACTTACATCACTTACGTAACAGTGATATTATTTATTAGAACAGGACAGAGGGTTTCAGGAAAGGCCAGAAATGCCAGCCTGGGATTCAGTGACCCTGCGTTCAGCAGAGGGAACAGAAGGGACAGTTGGTGAGTATGGGTGGGTGGCTTCTGACCCAGCCTGCAGACCTAGGACACACCCTGCCCTACAGATTATGAGATGCAGCCGTAGAGATGACAGTGTGAGAGGGGCTTCAAGACAAGAAAGGAGAGTGGGCCATTCTTCCTGGGACCCTTGGATCCCCAAACCCTGTGAAGGTCTGTCTGACAAATCCATCTTTGGTGAGGAAAACTGATTCATTCAATAAATAGTTACAGCTCAACTATTGACTGAATTCACAACAACTAGCCCAGCTATCTGCAGTCTCCAAGCCCAGAATAGCTTGCTGTGTTCCGTTTTAGTTTCTCGAGTTTTGTAAACTTTGCCACTTTCAAGAAATTCACCCCCAGGGAGCTAATTTTTGCGTGATTGTTAGTTTGTTTAATCTTTATCCAAGCTCCTCTCTACTTCTACATGACGTTCAAAGAGCTGCCTCTGTAGCAAACATTAGCCTGGCCCCCTTGGACTCTGAAAACCTGGCCACAGAGACAAACTCTCTCTGGGTCTCCGTAATGTGAAAGTTCCCGCGAACCTTTTCCCCAACACACCCTCCAAATCACTCACAGGGTGCTTCCGAGAGGAGGCCGGGCTTTCACAAGTGTCTTAATGAGCCTTCTTCTGGGTTCGTCCCATAAAGCTCCCCAGTTTCGGGTCTCCTTTGTTCTTTCTTCTACGTCTTATCATGTTGCATCCAACAATTATATCCTCTATGCACAGATAAAACACCCAATAAATATTTGATAATTGGGGACATTGTGAGTGAATCCCCTCCCCACCTTTTCCCTTTTCATTCTTCTTCGTTACATTCTCTCATCACTGACTCCGGATTCTGTAGGCTTCCAGGTGAGATCTAGTCCCACTCCCTGAGACTTTTCAATTTATTATTTGCCCATACTAAATAATAAATATGTATGTCACCTCTTTAGCAAAAAAATTCTTGACCAGCTATGGAGGCTCCCACCTGTAATCTTAGTACTCTGGGAGGCTGAGGCAGGAGGATCCCTTGAGCTTAAGGCTGTGAGACCTGACTGAGCAAGAGCAAGACCCCGTCTCTACTAAAAATAGAAAAATCGGCTTGGAGCCCACAGCTCAGTGAGTAGAGTGCCAGACACATACACTGAGGCTGGCGGGCTCAAGCAACAACAACAACAACAAATAGTCTGGCATTGTGGCAGGTATTCCCAGCTACTTGGGAGGCTGAGGCAAGAGAATCCCTTAAGTCCAAGAGTTTGAGGTTACTGTGAGCTGTGATGCCACAGCACTCTACCGAGGGTGACAAAATAAAACTCTGCATCAAAAGAAAAAAAAAAGAAAGAAAAAAGAAAATATAGAAAAATGACCTGAGTATGGGGCAGGCATCTGTAGTCCCAGCTGCTCAGCAGGCTGAGGCAGAAGATCGCTTGAACCTCAGTTTAAGGTTGCTGTTAGCTGGGCTAACACCACAGAACTCAAGCCTGGGCAACAGAGTGAGACTCTATCTCAAAAAGAAAAAAAAAATGAATTCTTAAACAGGACAAACTTCATCACACCCACACCAGTAAAAGCTCATTTTTCCTTTTATCACTATCCAATAGTAGATATTTATTGACTACCTACAACCCTGGCATTGTTCTAAAACGACAAGTAAGGTCCAGACTCTGATGACGCTCAGGTTCCCCTGGCAGACCAACAGCAAGCCAACAGAACCACTAAGAAATAATACACTGAGATGAAAACTAGAGTCTGGGACAGGGTGACCTGGCCAGGCCTCTTCCAAACCTGTGGAAACAGCCCCTCGCTATCTCCACATTTATCAGATGCCAAAGCCTCCTGCTCTTTTGGCAACAGACTTAGATGCATTGAGATAGTTGATCCCATCAGCCCTAACCTGAAGACGAAGGGTGTGTCCTTCTCATTCCGAAGCCACGCGGACTGCGGAGTGCAGTGCCTGGTACACAAAGCACACTAAGGAGGGCAGCCAGAAAACCGGGAAAGAGGCAAGAGCCGCCCCAGGCCCAGGCCACCTCCTTTGCTCTAACTTTAGTTTGTTCTTCATATTTTTTGTGCTTTCTTCAGGCAGCCTATAGCTTTAGGAGCAACTGACCCTTGACCTGAGAAGCTGCTGCAGATAAAGACCTCAGCTGAAAGTGACATGAGAGCTGAGTGACAGGGTTTGAAGAGTAATCAGGCTTAGCTTGACAGTAGCTGGTGTCTCTCACTTCCTTCCCTGGGGCTGCTTACTTGTCGGCTGACCTGCAGTCAAACCTAGAAGTGAACAAGTTAAGATCCCTTGATCAGGGAGCTCTAGAGCCGGCAGATAAACACACTTGTGAATTTAAGGCGTCTCAGAGCCCTTCCCTGCTGGCCTGAGCCCCAGGTGCCCACAGCAATGAGAAGCTCCATACACATCTGCCTCCCCCTCTTTCCCCATTCAATCTCCCTGACCCAGCTCCTAGTCATTGGAATGATTCCCAAAATAACTACCCATCAGAAAGCCTTCAGACCAGACTGTTTTGAAGAAGAACCCAGGCTAACACAGTCACACTGTCATACACTCATCTTTCCTTTTAGATTCTACCCCCCAATATGACATTATTTATACAAGGGCACATGTATAAAATTATTCCCAATCTCTTCTTTTCTTCGTATCTGCTTCGAGTTGGGAAGTCTTAATCATTAGAAAGAAAGGATACTACAGTTCTTCTCCCAAGACCTCTTGGCCTGCTCTTTCCGTGTGTGGTTGGCTCCAGCTTGGCCAAACCGATCATTACTGTTGCGGTATTTGTGAGCAAAATCCGGCATGAGTCCTGTCACTTGCGCAGAAATGTCTTCACTCCAAAATGCTTACACTGACTGTCTTCTCCACATCTGTCAGGGCCACCTGGTGGCTTTTTGAAGTTGGAAAAGTCATTCGGAACATTGTAATTAACGTCTCTATTTTAGAGTACAGAGGTCCTTTAATTCTGGAAGGCAAATTTTAATGAGCCTTTTTAGTAACGCTGATGCTAAGGCCCCTACCGCTCCCCCCTCCTTTATTACGTATGTAAACAGAGGGTGCCTGCATACACATTTGCATACACATTATAGGAAAGGAAAAAAATGACTTAAATTTGTAATACTCAAGTCACATTTGACAATTACAAGAGGTGCTTGACGTGACTTGTATTCATCTTTTGTTATGGGTCATACTGAGCGTTACAATTTTAATTTAGTTATTTCTTTTCTTAAAATGTGTATGTTAAGACGTTCAATGTTTTGTTTGGGCACGTAAAGTGAATATAATTAGCAGAATTATTGACTTGCAACATTTTTTTAATACTAAATCTAGTTTTAAGCTGTCTTAGAACTTAATTTGTTTATTTGTCCTTGGGAAGAAGCAGGAAGGTTAATTTAGAATTAGACCTTCAGGGCTCGGTGCGCATAGCTCAGTGTCTAGGGCGCCAGCCACATACACTGGAGCTGGCAGGTTCAAATCCAGCCCGGGCCTGCCAAACAACAATGACAACTACAACCAAAACAGCTGGGTGTCAGGGAAGGCGCCTGTAGTTCCAGCTACTTGGGAGGCTGAAGCAAGAGAATCGCTCTTAAGCCCAAGAGTTGTAGGTTGCTGTGAGCTGTGACACTATGGCACTCTACCCAGGGTGACAGCTTGAGACTCTGTCACAAAAAAAAAAAAAAGAAAAGAATTAGACCTTCAGAAAGTTCTCAATCTTAGTCTTCTCTGAGATCTTATTTACTTTCTAGGAGTCTTATCTATTATTCCTTCAGCTTTCAAATCATAACCTATCAAACAGGAAACTGTTATTGACCCAACATTATTCATCAAAAAATATACACTTAGTAGCTCTTATTTGCAAGGCCTTGTGGGGATAAACAATTATATCACCTAGATCTTGCCTTAAGAAATATATCATTCAAGGCAGGGCATGGTGACTCACTCCTGTAATCCCAACACTTTGGGTGGCCAAGGCAGGAGGATTATTCAAAGTGAAGCCAGGAAACCCCATCTCTACAAAAAAAAAATTGTTATGCTCCCACTTAATGGGCACAGTGTAAGAGCATATGGCACACCTTTGGGGTGCAGGACACAACCACAAAAGGGACTGTACCTAACAAATTCAAATATTTTAACCTAGTTGTTTGTACCCTCACATGAACCTGAAATTTAAAAAAAAAAAATTTAAATAAGTTGAAAAAAATTATCTAGAGGCCACTGCACTCTGTCTTGGGTAACAGAGTGAGACTCAGTCTCAGAAAAAAAGAAAGAAAGAAATGAGTTTGATAATAACTATAACTTGAAATTAATGGGTTTGATAATAAACCTGAGTTTCAATCCTGAAGTTGAAATTTTTTTAGTCTTTAAAGAAACCTAATTTTGTGATCTTTGATAACTGTTACCACATCTGTAAAATGAGGAAAGTTAGGTCCCTTTCCATCTTGGTGAGGTGGATTAAATACAATAAAGTATGCAAAAGTACCTCGCACCAGTAATAGTATTAGCAGAAGAGACCCCTTTCACGCAGCAGTTTCATCCTGAGGTAGGCCTTGTCCTCAACTGCTTCATTAAAAACCTGCCAAACTCAACTGAACTTGAGCTTGCACTGGGGAGATACTTCCCCTGCATCCTACGCCTACCTCCTTGCCTTGCTTGCTAGCGCAGGCCATAGCAAACCAAAAAGGAAGTTGCCATGGCCAAGTCCGATTAGTTGGTCTCTCCAGTCCTCCAGCCTGGCCCAGCTTTTGTGGTCTGGCCTGGTTCGCATAGACGTTTTCAACAAATTTGCACAATATTAGTAGGGCATGTTTTGTCATTATCTAGTTTTGACAATGGAATAAACTCGAGCTTAGAAAAAAATAAATGCCGTGGCCAAAATTACCCTGCTAATAATTGGCAAAGCTGAGATAACTCCATCTCATGAGGCCAAGAGCACATAAATACCAAGACAAATGATGGGAGGGTAGGAGGCGGCTGGTTGGTGGAGGCAACAAGTAGGTAGAGCTGCCGGTGGCTTGGGCTGGTGACGAAAGCACAGATATGAGAGAAGATAACAAGTAAAGTTGACATTTTGACACCAGAAGGACCTGGGAATGCTACAGTATCTGCTAATTTCCAGTCTTTCCCCAACTACCTCCTCCTAAAAGAAACACACCTTCATGCCTAAGAAACGTGCACCCTCATGCACTCAGGCATCGTCTTCCACTCGGTCTTCCGCTGCCAAGTAACAGCTTTAGTTATGTTATTTTTAGACAGTCCCTGCCTTCAGAGATTTAAACATGTAGAAGAGAGACCACAAAGGGGGCATAAAGTCGAAGGTCCGATCACTCTCAGGTAACTCTGATTCCATTCAATAGTTGTGTGACCATGGGCAAGACCCCGGCTTCCTTGGCTCACATCTTCTTCGTTCATCACTGATTCATTCCCATAGTCAATAAATATTTATCAATTGCTTACTATGTGCCAAAGCACTGGGGGAGGTACTGGGGATATAGATGTCCCTGAATCCCAGCACTGTTTTGAGTTCCAAACAGCTCCAAATCAATAGCAGATTCCTCTTTCTCGTCCCCCAGGACCAGTCACAATTCCTGTCTACATTACCTCCAAAATGGAGCTTGAATTCACTCACCTCTTGGCCCCTCACCACTACCATCCTGGTGCAGCCATGGCTCATACACGTGGGACACGGGAGCCATTCTTCTGATGCACCAGGGTTTGACTGGCTCCATCACCCAAGCAGACTCCTGGTGAGTCAGTGGAGACATCAACTGTTGTTGTCATCCCTCCTCAGATCTTTGCCTGCTAAAGGAGTGAGAGTAAGTCTTCTCAGCAGCAGGCACCTGGTGCGTAAAGGCAGAGAGGCCAAAGGCTTAGGGAGAGCAGCCCGCAATGCTCAAACACGACATCTGCATTCCAAAGAAACCACAGATTATTAAAAATCACATTATGCGCACAACTGTTTCAAGGGGAGGGGAAGTTAGAAGCTAGTGAATTTGAGTATTATTAAATGCAATAACAAAGTTACGTTTTCTGCAGGAATTTTAATAATAAAAGTGTTTTTAATAGCTGTAAGTGTTTAGCTTTAAAACCAGTACATCATTTAGTAATCCAGCCTTTGCTGATTTTAGCTTTTCAGCCACAGAGGAATGACTGTTCTTTTTCTATCACTCCCAGCACTATCATACCACAGCATTTCATCATGCCTGTGTATGGAAAACAAAACCTGAGCCTCTCAAACAAAGCAGCGGGGCTGCACGTAAACTTCCCACTGTGCAAATCCAGTTTCCCAGCAGATAAGGAAACTTGCCTCAGTCTCCTGATCTATAAAATCAAAGTAGTAAGAAGATCCACTTCAAAGAGCAATAAATACCATTGCAGCAATTAATATTCGTAACAAGCTTGGGACAGCATCCAGAACACAGTAGTGCTATGTAAGTGGTATTAAATAAATTAATAGATAGATGCATAAATTATATTATATCCAACAACTATTATGAAAATACCTGATGTGGGAAAACTACATCAGAAACAAAGAGAAGGGGGTGGCGCCTGTGGCTCAAAGGAGTAGGGTGCTGGCCCCATATGCCAGAGACGGCGGGTTCAAACCAAGCCCCAGCCAAAAACTGCAAAAAAAAAAAAAAAGAGAGAGAAGAAAAGGGTAGAAGATGAGTCTATCACAACAAGTAAGATATATTTTAAAAAACATGATCTCTGTGTTTATGATTTAATTTTAAAAAAGATCTATTAAAAAGAAGGGGTCAGACTGAGGTTCCCTCCAGCTCTAAAGTATGTTAGATCAAATAAGTATATTCTTGCATAAATTTGTGTAGTGCATATGTACCTACACCTACATGCATAAAGATCTAACTGTCCAACTTAAAAACCAGAGCCTGAATCTGAGACAAAAACAAGAAATTCATTCATTGTGCCCTACTTCTTTCTATAATGACACTCAAGAGGTTACAAACCTCAAGTTGGGTCCAGTCCCAGAATTTGGTCAGTAAATTGAAAACAATAAGAACATAAAATGACTGAGATTCTCCATCTGCAGAAATAACCCACTCAGGAGAGGGTTGTAAATGTGCTGTTGATGGGACTAGGGATTCTCCCCATTTTCTGTCAAGAAGAAAAGAATGCCTTAGAAATTCAATCAAGGACACCAGAGTCCCCCCTAGGTCCAATCAGGGTTGACCCCAGGGTGTCTCCCCGGGAAAACACACTGGAATGTGGTGTATGGTAACCTAGTCAGTTGAACTGCAATGAATCTGAGGTAATGTTGTGTTGTCATAACAGAGGTGGGGGGCAGCACAAGAGTTCAGAAGCTGAAAGCCACGTAGCAAGTCTTCTGGGTTGTTTCTGCCATTGCTTGGGACTCTGTCCTATTGGGCTGAAGCATCTCTTGAAGACAGCCAATAACCTTTCATCAAATTCCAAAATCTCCCAGCAAAATCTTGCCTGCCACTTGATGCCTTGCATGGAGTTACTAAACAAGAAGGCAGCTCTCACAAAAATGAGCACACTCACGCAGTACCCCAACCAGAACCTCACCCACAGTTAATTGGGAGATGAGATTTTTGGCCAATTCTGCAGAAATGTTGCAGGGGGTCAGACTCCTGGATCTATCCTTTACTGGTTGGGAGAAATTAAGCAAATCATTTAGCTCTCTTGGTCTCAGTTCTTCCCTGTTATGGGGATAATAACAAATCCTACCTCGTGGATTGTTAAGGAAGAATAAAATAGAATGAGTCAGGAAAAAAATGCTTCGTACTTTATGCGTACAATAAGTGATAGCAATTTTTTTTGTTGTCGGTCTGGTTAAATCTTGACTGATCATTATCATTATGCTGGTTGAACACCTCTTGGTAAACCACTGAGCTCAAATTTTAGTTCTGAAAAGCTGACCAAGAGCCTGACTCACAAGTAACCTTAATGAAGTTCAGTCATCCCTGCCTTAAGCAGACACTTCTTTACAATTGTTATAACGGAGAAAATGACATGAAGGCTGTGTTGATCGGTTTGATGGAAGTATTTCAGATTGCATGTGAAAACCCCACACTGTACCCTAGAAGTGCATTAATGTACAGAGTTACCATTCAATAAAAAAAAAAAAAACAATTGTTAACAGGGAGGCTCACATTAACACTGGTCATGTACATAAAAGAATAAATAATTTTTTAAATAAAGACATTAGTATTTAAAATAAGATTTTAAAGTTCTAGAACTACCTTAGTCTGTTCAGGGTGCTAAAACAAAATACCTTAGTCTGGATAATGTATAAACAGCAAGCATTCATTACTCACAGGTCTAGAGGCTGAGAAGCTCAAGATCAAGGTGCTGACGGATTCAGTGCCTGGTTAGGGCTTCTTCACTGTTTCATGAATAGTCCCTGGCAATTACATTCTCCCATGGTGGAAGAGCCAACCCAGCTCCCTTTTCTTTTGTAAGGATACTAACACCATCCAGGAGGGCAAGGCTCTCATGAGTTAATAACTTACAACAAGACCCCACCTCTTAATACTATAACCCTGGGTATTAGATTCCAATATAATGAATTTTGTAGGTACATAAACATTCAGATGATAGCCAGAACCATCCCCAATTGCCTCTCAGGGACCCAGTCTCAGTCAATATTTTCCTACAGTAAAATATATTAACATAGAATATTAAAATCAATCAGAACCTGAAAGGTTAATTATTTTTTTATTTAATTTTTGTCAGCCTTATTGAGGTATAATTGACAAGCGGAAATTTTATATATTCAAGGTATACAATTTGGATATTTTTTATATTTGTGTACATTATAAAGTGATTACCGCAGTCAAGCTAATTAATATAATCATTACCTCCCCTAGTTACAATTTTCTTTTGTGTGTGCACCCATATGTGTGGTGTGGTGAGATCGACCACCTATGATCGACCCTCTTAGCGAATTTAAGTATACAACACGGTATTATTATCTGTACTCACCATGCTTACATTAAACTCCGTTTTTGAGTCTTTTGTTTTATATTGGAGAAAATTCAGAACATAGAAAGCAGCCTTTCTTCTCTTTTCTGATTCATGAGTTAGATGCTCACCCCTCTGTGGCCTCTGAGTTCACAAATCGTCAGGACACAGGAGAACCATAAAGAGAACCGCTGACTCATGGACTTGAATTCAGAAGACTTGGGCTCACAGCCATGTCCATGTGAGAGGCCGTGGGCAAGGCATCAGTCCTCCCTTGACCTCCCTTCCTATTCTTATGAATAAGAAAGAATTACTGTAACTTCACCCATTTCCACTGCTCCAGGGTGTTTTGAAGATAGGACAAAATGAAACGTGAGCGTTCTTCATAGACCTACAAACTGAACAGACTATTTTGTTGTGGACTTCAGAGCAAACTTTTACAGGTGAATTCTGATAATCCCTAAGACAGAGGTACGCAAGTGGCTGTCATTAGTGGCAGAAACAGGGAGAAAGAGAAGTGACAGATAAAATGCGGCGGTAGGATGGGTCTAAGAAAGCTCTCTAAAGGAATGATGGGAATTCACCCATTTAGTCTGCTTTCCCTACCTTCTCTGCCCCAGCCACTCTTAACACATTCAAGAAAGGAGAGCTAAGAATGAGGGCTAATGCTTTGCTTAGAAAAACAGGTGATAAATCATAAAGCAATAGACTCCGCCACAGGGAATGGGAAACACATGGCAGGTCCTTCTAATTAACTCTTCTGTGTGTTGGTCTGGGTGAGGGTGTCGCTTCCAGTGTTTCACATTTGACTTGTCCCAGGCCGCTCTCTCACCATAGCAACTCAGCTTTACCAGAAAGAAAAGTCTGCACTGGAGAGGAGGGAGAAGAGTCTGATACAGTTCTGCTAACCGTAAGTAACAGGGGGAGCGGGACAAGGAGGAGGGGGAGGAGGAGAAGAAGGAGGAGGGGATGATGGAGAAGGGAAAGGGGGAGGAGAATAGGAAGGAGACGAAGAGGATAGAGGGAAAGGAGGAAGAAAATCCTTTGCTATGCCTCTGTTTCTCACCAATTGAAGAAAGTAAGAGAGCAAGATAGCTAAGTCCACACGGGTTCTTTGCAAATACCTGGTTCTAAGCACCATGGGGTAAAACGAGGGGGTTGGGGGGTATCTCATCAGTCTTGCTCTTTGTTACGCCCCTGGGCAGATCAATTAAACGCTTTTAGTAAATGAATAAATGAGCCTCCTGCCTCCTTTTGCTACAGACTGGAGATCTGAACAGGAAGTCCCTGTTTTGAAGCGGTAGGACGCAGTGCAGCGGGTCATCCACCTATCAGCCTGCAGATTTGAAGACCAGAGGCCCCGTTCAGCCCTGCCCCTGCCCTTCTGTGTGGGCCTTGAGTTCGTCACCCATATATCCTTTCTGAACCTTACTCACTCCCCCTGAAAACAAGGGCATTAAACAAGAAATTCCTGAAAGCTTCTTCACATCTCTAACGTTCTTTGAGCATCTCACCAATGAGTCTACAAAGAAATAACCATCCCTTGGTGGATGAATAGGCTGGACCCAAGTTGCTTATCTTTTTCTCACTGTAGGGGGCGTCTAAGCTAGAAGAAAAGGCAAAGAGTATCCAGTGTGTCCGTATGTCATACCCAAAAGGTGGGAAGGTGAAGCTGGAAACAGGGTCGACTATCTCAGTAACCCCAGCCTGGCTGCCCCCACGTAGGCCAGCTGCACGTACTAAGTCGGTTCACGTCATGTTCCCATTTTACTCAGCTCTTGGAGGCAAAACTGTGAACTCTCAAAGCCAAGATATTAAAGAGGGTAAACAGTCCATCTCCTACCTCTGAAAAAGGCCTCAGTTAAATTACCCAGAGAGATGATTAGATCCTACCCTTAACCATTATCAAAGAACATTTGGCAACTTCTCCAGGTGCTGGTTCATCTTCAGGCCAAGGCACTATATTCAGTCTTCAGAAACTGAATTAACAACAGGGGTTTTGTATGGCACACTTCAGGAAGCTGTACAGGCGAGAAAGCCTGGATCGTACCTTCCGTGCTCTGGAAACTGAATCTGACTTGCAGAGATGACCTTGGGCTTTCGGCTTTTCTCTTTAGCAGGGCAACTTCTCAGAACAGGGACAAGAACTTGAAGATTTCATTGATTTCAAGCCCCTTCTTGGGCCCCTTCTGCCACTGCCATTTGTAGCTGAGCTATTTGAGGAATTAGGGTAACCAAGTCACCTTCACTGGGGATTAAGTGAGGTTCAAGTTCTCCTGGGTAGTGAGCTGAGTAGAGAGGACTTTTCCTGTGCCTGGCCTATGTCCATGAACTCTAAATTTTGGAGGGGAGAGGGTTGCTTTAACCTAGCCAAGTTAATGTTTAAAGAGCTAGATAAATAAATAGGTACTCCTTGGGACCAATCTGCCAAAAGTAGCTCAGGCCCTCCTGCCTCCTAAAAGCCCTTCAAAGAGGGCATCAACTGGCAAGTCATTAGCAATAGTGAAATGTGCTCTCTTTGCAAATCTCACCTTTTTCTCAATGTTCCTTTGTCCCTAGGGTTTCCACCAGCTCCATCTGACATTCTCATTTCCTTTGATAAGAAGTTCTTAGAAGTCCATGGCAACCCAGATCCCCCTAATCCAGAAGCAAGTCTGTAGGAATTTTAGTAATTAGTTGAACAACCTTGAGCAAGTTGTTTCACTGCTCTGTGTTTTGGTTTTGAGTAAGCTGCGGTAAGACTTCCCTGCCGATCTGTGACTCTGCACAAGGCAGCAGCACCGCATGGCAGGAGAGCAGCTCTGGGACCATGCAAGCCTGGGACTGGGCCCCACTCCCCACCCATGCGTGACTTGGGAGTTACCCTACTCCTCTAAGCCTGCATTTCCCTGTCTGCACAGGAATGAATGAAGGAATGAAAGCATTTGACCAATCTACACAAAGTCAGGGTCAAAATAGTGCTTTGGGTTTTTCAGTAAATTGTTCAAGCCCATGACATTTCAGCAGAAACCTAATGTCTTTTTCTTAAGGTTACTGTGTCCATGACTTTTCCAGGAACTCCAGCATTTACTCAATCCAAAGGCACCCTGTCCTCAACCAAATGGCTCACCACTTTCACAAGATGCTGCTCTGATGACTCACCCTACGATCAGTACTTCCCCCAGAGCCAGGATGGCTTTCTCAGTTGGCATTAGACGGGAGGACACCCCAAGGGCACCAAAGTCACAGATCTTTTATCACAGTTCACCCCCACCATTGCTCCCCATGCTCAGAATGCCTTGGCATCAGAGCCAGCTGCGAGGGCACACCTCACTAAAACCAGCCCTCACCCATCCACCTCAGCTATTTTCTTGAGTAGGGAGCAAGAGCTAGGCCCTTCCTTGTCAAAAGAGTTCAGGAATCAGATACGTTCACACACTGACCCCTTCCCATCTCCCTGTTGTCCAGGTTTGCATACCAAAAGGTAAGACAGCCATAGTTCCGAAAGCGTGATTATAGCCTTATCGTAGAACACCACGTGCCTCCTTCAGCACCTTCTGTCTGTGTAACTGGCAATTTTTGCCCTGCACTTCCAAGGCCTAATCTGCTTTCCTCTTCTCAAGCTGAATGAAGGAGGAGTTGAAAT
This sequence comes from Galagoides demidoff, assembly GCA_963574575.1. Taxonomy (NCBI): domain Eukaryota; kingdom Metazoa; phylum Chordata; class Mammalia; order Primates; family Galagidae; genus Galagoides; species Galagoides demidoff. Next base: position 5,954 of record CAUYQV010071880.1, on the reverse strand, counting down.
AATTTTAAGCGCTGCTTTCAGTGGGCAACCCATTTGATCTTTAACCGTACCTGGAACTTCAATGCAGCCTGACAGCCCCTGGGGCACCATGGGTGTCTTTCAACTGATAATGCATTGCACCCCAATAAGAACCACACCCAAAGCAAACAGACCCTTGCCTGCACGGAGAATGATTCGTTATAAAAACTGTGCCGCCCTCACTACTCCATCAGGTGAAAAATCCTGTGTATTTATTTATTCCCCACCTAAGTCAAGGGTAGGCAAACATATCCTGCAAAAGGCCAGGCAGTAAATACGTGAGTCTCGGCAGGCCACTTACATCTTGGTCACATAGTCTTTTTTTCTGCATTTTATTAGTTTGGTTTTGTTTATAATACTTTAAAAATGTAAAATTTAAAAAAAAAATACATCCTAGCTATAAACTGTAAAACAAACAGGCCTTGGGCTGGATTTGGCCCAGGGGCTGTCGGCTACAGATCCTCAGCCAATGACTTCATGGATCTGGATGTTAATCTGACACTCCTTGAAATGGTGGGAGGTGACTCATTTTTGAAAGCAGATTCTTAGGCCTTAACCCAACCCTGTGTATGGGAATTTTTGAGGTAAATTCTTAAGCTCCCTTGTGATTATGATGGGCCCAGTCTGCTGGCTGACCGTTAAGGCTAGTCTGAAAGACCATACACATTCCTTGCTCTCCACCCTCCCTCCTCTTCCACTCCCCTTGGGTGATGCTGTCATGTTACTGTTGAGAAACCTCCATGGAGCTATATTCTCCACCTCTCCTTGTATATTCTTATCTACCCACTTACAAATCAATCATATCTACTTTATTTTCTTCATAACAATTCTTCATAATAATACCTGACAGTTTTATCAATAGCCCTTTTCTTATATGGCTTGCTGGAAGGAGCAGCGTTCCCCTGTTAAACAAAAAACTTTTCACAAATTAAAGTGAGCAGAGTTGATTTGAGCAAAGAACAATTCATGAATCGGGCATCACTTGGAACCAGCAGAGGTTCTGAGAGCTCTACTTCTGCAGCACGAGCTGCAGTTTTTGCAGGCTGAATGCAGACACAAAGTAAAGAAATTATTTGATTGACTACAGGTAGGTGTTTGCCTTGTACTCTGGAAGGAAATCCCTGGTTTACATGAGTTGGCAGTTCCCAATGGGTAAAGCCTCTAGTTAGAGGTTAATTGCTGGTTCCTGACCGGTAAAATTAAAGTTTTATTTCACTGCTTACATTGTACTTCAGTTTGCTTACATAGGGACCCAGAGCACTGGAGCCATCTCAGCCCAAATGCACCCACCCCACCCCTGCACTACCAGTTAAGTTTTTCCAACACTCCCAAGAACTACCTTCACCACTGCCGGTCCTGGCTGACACCCCAATTCCTCTTCCACCCCATCATTCAGGCTAAGCATTCAGAACCTCTGCCGTACCCATCATCAGGTTGAGAGTTGCGCAGTTGTCAGACCTCAGTCCTTGCTTCGGGGGAATGAACACCCAGTGTCCTGTTCTTCAGAAGAATTTCCTGGTTGCACTGATGGGTTTCTGGTTCCTCAGGAACATGGTGCATAAACAGGCTACTAACCCACAAGAGCCAAAGTGAAATTCTTGGAATGCTTAACAAAAAGTTTTAAGCACAGCATGTAGCAAAAGTAAAGCCAAAAATAAAGACAACTGGGGGGGAAAGCCAAATGTTCTTGGGTTTGCAAAGTCAGCACAGGGTTTTGAAAGCAATTGGCAATCAGTTCCTAGATGGAAACTGGATCAGAATGATGCTCAGGTCACTGAGGCCTGGGCTGTAATCTCGGTGCAGATGTACACAGGTGGGAGATGTTCACGGTGTGGGTAATTTCAGCTCCTTCAGGGTTTTCTTTGGACCATAGTACACCAGTCATCTCCACAGCTGTGATTTCCAGAAGTCTGCCAACATTTTAGAAGTATTGGACAAGAAGAAGTCTTGACCCAAAGAGTTCAAAACCAGCTCCGTCTCGGTTGCTTCCTGAATCAGAATCGGGGAGAAGCCAAGAGTGGGGGGCATGGAGAGCAGCCATGCAGGAGATGAGCAGATCGGAAGGAGGCAATCAAGCCCAGGCTCCCGGGACCTTCCAGCAGAACTAATGAAATGTTCTCATTTCAGTGCTTCCTATGTTTAACTACTTGTCACACAATGTTAATCTGTCACAGAGTCACACATGCAAATGACACACACATCTTCAGACAAGGTCAAACCCCAAAGTCCTCCCTGAGGCCTCTCCTTCTCCCATTCCTCAGATCAAACCCATCAGTGAATGTGGTCACCTCCACCTTCCAAGAAAACCCCAAATCTAAACACTTCTTTCATCTCCACCACTGCCGCCCTGTCCAGACTCTGCTCTAGCCACAGCCCCTGCAGTCCCAGCCCGCCTTCTATGCTGGAGCTTCCTACCTCACGCTCTCACCGTGGCTGTAGGAACCCAGCAATCCTTTCCAATCCCTCTCTGCTTTCTCCGGCCCTCCCCCACCTACCCACATGGCTGCAGCTTCCTCCCACCATCCCAGCACAAGGACCACATTGTCCTCCAGCCTCACTGCTCCCAGCACCCACACTGCTCCCCCCAAGCGGCCTCCATGTCACTCAGGTCTCTGGACAAACATCACTGATATCGAGAGTCCACGGACATTCCCTGCACCCCACATAACCTAGAGCCCATGGCACATTCTCCTTCTGCCCTTGACCCTCATTCCCCCTTATCCCCATCACATCACAGCATGGACCAGGACAGTGCATGGCCCATATTACAGCAACTGCTCAATAAATACAGGAAGGAAGGTAGGAGGCAGAAAGGCAGGGGCCAGGTAGGCTGGCTGGGTTTGGCCCAACTGTTCCTCACTAAAAGAAAAACTTTAGACACATTGAGTTCAACAGAGTTCAATGGAATGAAGACCAATTTGCAAAGCAGGCAGCCCCCAGACCCAGAGTCGTTCAAGGCAACTCCAGGGCTGCTGCCTGATAAGATCACACATATGAGCAGAAAAACAGAAAGTGATGTGAGAACACAGAGGGTGGCACAGAAACAGCTGGACCGTCTGCAGCTTGGTGCTTGCCTTGTTTCTACGAGACTGGAGAACTTGAACTTGTCTGCCTGTAATTGTCTGAAACTAAACTACTTGTTAGCGGAGTAGTGTCAGCCTATTCAAACGTCCAGTCAGGCTCCACTTGGTTAGGTAAGGGGAACCCTTTTAACCAAACCTAAAATATCTATGAAGGAGCTTCAAGTCAAATTTAATTGAACACCTTCTACAACTGCCCTTTGCCCACTGCTCTGAAAGGCTGAGAATTACACTAAAGAAACACCAGGCACTTTCCTAGGAATCTCAGTCTTGTGAGGAATAAGAAAACACACTGCAAAGAACCGAGCAAATAATAGAAACAATTCTCTACGCTGCAGAGAATCCAGAGCTAACTGTACGTGAATACGGGCAGGCGTTATGGGAACCAGAAGAGAAGGAGAATCACATGGAAACCGGATCCCATTGTAAAGGCTCAGCTGTGCGTATTCCTCTGGTCCTACAGAGCACGTCCTCTGTAAAGAGTCAAGACACACTGTATCAAGTTCTCTGGATTGGTTCTGCGGAGATTTACCCCAATCTTTCTGAAATGCACATTACCCACAGCTTCAGGGGCGTCCAATGACCTAAAATCCCTGGGTCCCTTGTCCTCATTCTTGCCTGCTCTTCCACTGACGTATACATTCCATCTCCCCCAGCTTTCTCCGCTTCATGGAGCAAAGACATCCCCAGTGGTGCTTTCCTGACTCCATTACTGATGTTTTCTCCCCATTTCAGAATTCTCGGTCCCTCCCATTCAATCCCAACACCCCTTCTCTGTTCTTCTCCTCACCTACGTGTAACCTTTTCTTTCTTCCCGCATCTCCTTGCCCTTTCTTATTTCTTCTGGACGTCCTGTATGGAGGTTTGCATTTATAGCTCACCTCATTGCCCAGTTTTTAATAACTGGGAAGCATCCCTGCCAAAAGCACATTCCATCATCTCCCTACAGCATCCTTGCGCGGTGAAGGCAGCACCTAGTAAATCAGTCCTCTGCATCCTCCTGTGGCCAGCCCCACGCTCTGCCGACTGGCTCCCTGCTGGCCAGGTCTCCTTCTCACGGGCCCCCACACGGAAGAGAGACTTTCACTCGGTGTCACTCCTCCGGAGAAAATCCAGTGGATTGGCACATATGAAGACATGCTCTCCAGCAGCCAAAGGAGCGTGCCCAGTTTGCAACTGGAGCAGGAGCTGTATGCAACAGCAGCAGTGGCGGCTGGGTCTTACCCCAGATGCATGGGGCCACCCCTCAGGAAGGGTCCTGCACGTCCACCCCAGGTGAATATTGAGTGAGGGAGAACGCCCATATCTGTCCTCCACAAAGTACAGGTGCCACAGGTGCCACCAGTACAGAAGGAGGGAAGGCATCCGTCAACCCACAGTCAAGACACAGAAATAAAAGGTAAAGCTCCACTAGGTTCAACCAGGAAATGTGAAAATGCAGGCGACCCCTGCATTTAGCTCTAGTTTGTCGACGAGGCTTTCTATGGGAAAAGTAATGCACTTGTCGGAAGGGCAGCTGGTTTTCATTAGAGCCAAAAGGAGTTTAAAAATAAATACAGCCTCCCTCATGCCCACCCTAAATTCAGGGCATGCTGAATTCTAACAACATGAACACCCAGACTCAGAAGTCAAACGGTTTGAAGCTCGTCCCCCCCAAGGATTGTTGCTATTGTTGTTGTTGCTGCTCAGATGGTTTATTCCTTCAGAGGCCACTAACTAAAACAATGACGACTTTCATGTCAAATTCTGGGAAATAAAGGATAGACAATAATGAGGGTTTCTTTTTCTTTTTCAGATACAAACAAATGAATTAGCACTGAAGGGCTGAAGGGAAGCGGAACAAATGAGGCCTGAGGACGTCCACCCTGAGGCCCCCGCCCCCTAGGGGCTCTGGGAGGGTTCAGAAGTGGTCTGGGATCAGGGACAAACATGTAACAAAAGACACAAGCCCACCCAGAAGACATGGGCGCCTGCTGTGGGGATTACAAACACTGGCGGTGTAGGGACCAGAACGACCTCCTTCCTCCAACTATGAACAGGGCAGAAGCAAACCAGGGCAGAGCAGGACCAGCTCTTCCTCTATCCAGCAGGGCTTTTAACACAAGAATGACATCTGCTGTTGTGTCTCCGGAGCCTCAGATTGCTAACTACATTTTAATGTCATTAATTTTTCAAACCCACCTTCCATGACTGTATCACATTGTCTCAATCAGCCAGGGCCTTCCCTGGTATGTTCAGTGGGCTGCATGGTAAATATTTGTCATTAAAATTAATTACTGTCGGCGGGGGAGGGGTCAAGATGGCCGACAGACACCAGTCTCCGACAGAAGCTCCTGTTCAGAGGAAAGGATAAAGTCCAGAGAAACCCCCAACAAAGTCGAAAACTGGGAGCCCAGCTGAGAGAGAAGAGTGATACCGGGTGGGACACCTCTTCTGAGACAGGCGGAGACTCCTAGAGGACGCTCCACAGGTACATAAATCACCCCAAAGGAATAGCGCCCATCCCCTCCCCCAGGAAAGGTGTGCTTTTCCATTGTTTCCTCTTCAACTGCTCCTCCGAGTCTCCTACAGGCCACCGATAAACTGAGGACCTATTCTCTCACTCCAGGAGTGAGAGCTGCCAACAGGGAAGTTTACTACCCTGGAAGAACCCAGTTGAGACTCTGAACACCTTTCCCCAGGCAGAAAAGTGGAACTTGCATTCGCACTGCCATTTTGAGTTTCCAGTCCACTCTTCTTCCCCTTGCCAGCAGAGATAGGGAGAGGAGCCCCAAGAACAGCATCCACCCACCCTTTCAAGACCAAGCCCCTGTCCCAGTCCTTCACCAGGAGAACTGCTTGATCCACGCTTTCTGC
>CAUYQV010071879.1:0-13595 GCA_963574575.1 Galagoides demidoff | reverse complement strand
CCAAACAACAATGATGGCTGCAACCAAAAAATGGCCAGGCGTTGTGGCAGGTGCCTGTGGTCCCAGCTACTTGGGAGGTGGAGGCAAGAGACTCGCTTGAGCCCAGGAGTTAGAGGTTGCTATGAGCTGTGATGCCATAGCACTCTACCCAGGGGGACAGCTTGAGGCTCCGTCTCAAAAAAAAAAAAAAAAAAAAATTTTCTTTTTCATCTCAGGGTTCTAAAATATATTGAAGGGGCAGAGAAATATTTACATTTTATTTTTTAAGTAGATTTTTATCAATTAATATATGCACATATTTAATTTTTATACCCAGACACAGATATATTTTAGTGTCCAAATATTTACATATTAACATACATGTTTTCTAAAATTTTAGAAGCAAATTGAAATATATACATACAATACATACTATATTGCAAATTGAAATATATACATACAATATATACTATATTGAACTTCAGTGGTTGGAATTTCCAGTGATCGTAGGAACATTTTCATTAATTTTGTTTCACATGTTTCACATTTCACATCCTTTGCTCCAAATATTTGATTGCGAGGTATAAATTACTAAGATAATAATTATATATAATTTATACTTTGGACATTTTGGTTTTGTTACAGATATAGCTAAAAGGTTCTATAAATTAAATATTCTAGATTTTTTGTTTTCCTAGGTACTGAGAAACAGGCAGACATGTGCTAACTCAAGAAACTTTCCTGGTAACACCAAGAATGGTGTTCTTTCTTTTTCTGAAGAATTTTCAGGTGGTGTCAGACAGAGATTGCACTTGTTTTCGGAAAGAATGTGAAGTTGGAAGGGAAGCCTAGGCCCTCTGACTCACTTTCACAACTTAAAACTTCATTTATCCATCTTTCACTTTTAAGAGAAGAAACACAATTTTTACCTTTTTGAAAAGACTTCTTAAAAAGTGAATATTTGCTAGAGTGATTTGATGTGTTTCAAAGCACAAATAAAGCTTTCTTGTTTGTATTCTGGAGAAAGGAGGAATCTGAAGGAAGAGGAAGCAACTGGAATAGAGACCTTTAGGCGGATGTGGTGGCCATCTTTCAGGAGGGCCACCGCACCCAGGCCAAGGACCTGTCTTCTCTTTCAATTAAAGGCCTTGTTCAAAGACCTAACTACGGTCTTTGGGTCTTTGTTTTAAAAGCCTCGTCAAGTTCAGTAACAATGTGGTAATCACTTAAATTTCTGGTTTTGATTCATAGATTTAAGAGTATAGCAGCATTGAGAATTTATTCATAATAACGTTCCTCCAGTTTAAGAAAGCTTTAATTTTCTTTTTTTCATATTTATTCAAAAATAGACTAGGATTATTAACAGTTAATTTCATCCTACCAAATAGTAAGAAATGCCTGACAGATGAACAAAAGTATATTAAACGAAAGTTTATTAAAGTGTTCAGGAAATTATTGTTGATCCTAAAAGACACGTTCTCCAAACTGTTATGCTTCTTAGTACATTAAGATTCTCAACTATACTATTTCTTGAAGAAATAAAAAAAAAAATGCTCTTTCAAGGACATTAGAACTAACTCTTGCAGGTTTTACTATGTATTTTTGTCATTTTTTTCTTGAATTTTTGTTTTTTTATTTTTTTATTTTTTATTTTTTTTTTTTTTGAGACAGAGCCTCAAGCTATCCTCCTGGGTAGAGTGCCATGGCATCACAGCTCATAGCAACCTCCAACTCCTGGGCTCAAACGAGTCTCCTGCCTCCACCTCCCAAGTAGCTGGACCACAGGCACCTGCCACAACGCCCGGCTATTTTTTGGTTGCAGCCATCATTGTCGTTTGGCGGGCCCGGGCTGGGGATTCAAACCTGCCACCTTAGGTGTACATGGCTGGCGCCTTAGCCGATTGAGCCACAGTCTCACTCTGTCACCCAGTCACTCAGGGTAGAGTGCTGTGGCATCATAGCTCACAACAACCTCAAATGGGCTTGAGCAACCCTCTGTTTCAGCCTCCAGAGTAGCTGGGATAGGCACTATGCCCAGCTAATTTTTCTATTTTTATAGAGAAAGGGTCTCACTTTTGCTTAGGCTAGTATCAGACTCCTGAGTTCAAGCAATCCACCTGCCTCAGTCTCCCAGAGCACTAGGATTTAGGCATGAGCCACCACACTTGGCCTCTTTGAGTTTTTTTAAATCCCACAATTCATATCAAATAATAAGAGAATAATATATTTTTAGGCATTGTTATCATTGTTTAAGTATGTGCATACTTATTAATCTGAAGTAAAATAGGAATAAACTCTAGGAAAAAGGAAATTGGACCGGTATGGGGCTTTTTTCCCCACCTAATTTTCCAACTAAATTTTTGATATTTGATTATCTACTGTTTACCAAAGTATTCAAATAATTTGGGAATTTCAGTGTGCTTGGTTTTTAAATTGGGAAAACAGCCACAGTAATCATTTTGCTAGGTGTCATATTGCTTTGTATAAGTTATTTTCCATTGAGGATGTGTTTCTGCCTGTCTGTGTGCTGCTATAAAATCGTTACATCTTCTTGAAATTCCTCTGCTACGTCTTTATTCAAGTAAATGAGGTGGGAGATACTTAGTCAATTGAGCAAGCTAATTGGCTAAAAATGTCTTGATAGCATGAGAAAAGCATGTCCTGAATACCTCATGTCCATTGTTAACTACATTTCTAATGGTTGACTGCATTTAAATTAAATAATTCACTCTTACAACTACAATTCTGCTTCCACAATTTTTGTTTCTTTGAGTGTAGCAATACCCTTTTTGCTTTCACAATGAAAGAAATAATTAAAAATCTAAGAGAACACCGATTTTGTTTATGGTTTAATAAAACTTTTTTCATTTCAAGCAACCTGGCATTTAAGAAGAAAGATCATTTCTTAAGATCTGGGTACATTTCTTTATAGAAGCCAATGTAGAAATTTTGTTTAAAGAATCTGGACATGCTTAGGGGAAAGGTGGTTGATGTAGGGGGGAAAAGGAAGAAGGACTATTTTGGATACAGATTTCAAAGAAGGCCTCCAGGTGCTGAGGAAGGGTGTGGATACTGATTTGGGAACTGTTTGAGTCAGATGTCTTTCCAGTAGATGTTTAGACAACAAATAACAAGTTCCTTACACTGGGAATACTGGGGTTCAAGGGTAGTAAATTAGGTTACCAATTTGACCAGGTATGAAACCAGGTTACAAGATGGTCTGGCCTTGAGGTAGGTAAAAAGAGCCACAGGGTCTGGCAGTATATTGAAGGACCATTTGCAGCACTACTGGAATGCCAAGGTCACAGTAGAACTTCAGGATGGTATAGATGCTGAGCCAGCAAGATCTCACTCTCATACCTGCTGTGTTCTCCCCTCACTTTCAACTTGACCAAGGTCCCAGCTCACTGGGTAACAGGGTCAGGCCTGGCAATTGATGCTGCTAAACTTGTATTGGGAAAGGAATAGAGAGGCTTGGGATTTGAAGCCAGCTGATTTTTGGATCTTTTGCTTTTGGTGACGATGTTTTATCTTTTAAGAATCATTGTATTACTGCAAGGAATAATTTTCTTCCAGAGACTTTTTTTCTTTTTGAATTTAAAATGTAATGAGTCCACCACTCTGGGTTTTATAGTACATGAAACAGGAGTTATTCAAGAGTCAAATTGGTTAACAGAGCCTTTATTTTTCAGTTTTTTCTAAAATGGATAAATCTATGTTAACATAGCAAAAATTATCACACATAAAAATCAGTAGTAAGCAGTGTAGAAATATATCAGCGTTATATCTAGAATGTGATCATACATCATATATTCAGACATAGTTAACCCGCTTTATTCCTGTTTCATCATCTCACTTCTTCACTTTTTCCTAATACATCAAATATAGGAGGGATTAAGGATTGTGTAAGTCATTGTATTTTATCCTCAACTCACAGTTGATCAGTTATTATTTAATTTTTAGATAGACACATACATTCTTAAGATAGAATGCTAGGAAGTCATTAAAAGTATTCTGTCAAAAAGATACTTATTGCAATGGAGACTATAAAAGGTTTCAGAGCAGACAAACTACATGCACAATATGATCCTCATTTAAATATGTCAGTGTGTGCAAGAGAACAAGATTGGAAGGTAGGAGTATCTTTAATAGGAGTTCTCTCAGATTGGCAGAATTTTTATTTCATTTGTTTTGCTTTCTCTGTCTTCAGCTTCTGCAGTGTTGTTCTTTAAATAAGTAACCTAAATATGATGACGTGAACAGCAGGTTCTCTGAAAAGCTAAACTTCTATTCTCTCCTTGAGTTAGCTCATAGTAGAATTAGAAAGATCAAACTAAGACTCCTGAAATCATTAAAAAGACAGTTAAAGGTTAGGGTGTTTCTTACTTTTTTCTTTTCTGCATGAAACAAAGTATTAAAGAAGGGAAAAATAGGTTTACAGAGTAAAATCAAGGTATAGGTTTACAGAGCAAGATACGTTCACCATATAGACAATGAACAGGCCCCCTAGATGCCACAAAAAGGCCAGGGCTAAGCTATTTTTTAGGGTCTCTATAAATGCTATGGATTGTAAATAAATGATAAAAATTGTCTGAGGAACATTCAGTTAGGCTTACTAAAGAAGACTGACTAAAAGTGGTTTTTGAGGGAAGAAAATAGAATAGAATAGAATAAGTAAAAGGGAGAATCACCATTTAGACCAGGAAAGTAATGTAAGGAGACTCCAAATTCAAAACGCACACACAAAGACACACAATAAATACTTAACGATTATTACACAAACTACATACAGGAAGGCCTGCCACATTGTCTTTCTAGAAGGAAAATGAAAACAGTGTTGTCCTAAAATAGGACTGTCAGTATATCTACTTCTTGTCCTTTGGGAATAGTGATCTGTATAGAAAAATGAATGATTTCTTGTGTTTTATAAGAAATTAGTTTTACATTCATTCTGAAAGCTGTGTTAGTCCTGCCATATATATAGTGACTACATGGACAAAGCAAAATACACCACTATGTAGAAGCTCTGATTTTTCTATTTAAGTGAAGGATTAAAAAAAATAATTCTTATAGACTGAAACAGTCTATATAGCTATACTGGGTAAATAAATAGTGTGTGCCATCCTAGAGTTCAATGATTAAAATTTGCTTTTATCTCAATGACAAGATGTCCTAGTAGGTTAATTTCAAGTATTACAGTGGCTGTAATAAGAAGCGACTGTCCTCTTTGGTTGTTAAGGTTTTGTCCTGGGGAAAGCTGACTCTAAATACTTTGTTTCTGGCAGATAATATATTAAGTGATGTGTACTTGTTTTTGGATTTCACATACTGAGCCACTAAATTTCTAATTGTCCAGTTAAAAAGAAAAAGATTATGAAATTATCTGATCAGTTTTCTGTGTCACCGTTTAAAAGCGCATGGAAATCTGCCCAAACAGACACACCACACAGGAAAAGTAACATCTCTTCACAGACAGAATTTACAGCTGGCAAAGACCTTCATTAACCTACATGCTAATTTCATTCATACTTTATGAATTGCTATAAATCAGGCATTGGTTTACATGTTTTTCTTTTCTTTTCTCTCTCTCTCTTTTTTTTCTTGAGACAGAGTCTCACTGTGTCACTCTGAGTAGAGTATCCTAGTATCATAGCTCACAGCAACCTCAAGCTCTTGGTTCAAGTGATTGTCTTGTCTCAGTTTTTCTATTTTTAGGAGAGATGGGGTCTTGCTATTGCTCAGGCTGGTCTTGAACTCCTGACCTCAAGCAATCCACCTGCCTCAGCCTTCCAGACTGCTAGAATTGCAGGCATGAGCTACCATGCTAGACATACATGTTTTTCTTAAAAAAAAAAAAAAATTTTTTTAAAAGGCCCAACTTAACCTAGTCTCTTCTGTATCCATGCTTCTTTCTTGCTGGTCTGCATTCTCTAAGTGATCATAAAGCTCTGACTTCTTAAAAACTCCAAGGAGAAAATAGAGAATTTCAGGGCATCTTTCTTAGTATTTTCACCTTCTATATGGTATGCAGAGCCGCCAAAGGGAATAGCAAACACAGAGGTATATTTTTGCATTTACTCTATTGGTAAAAATATGAACTTAAGATAAGGTGCAAAATGATCTTCAGAGCAACAAGAGGAACAACTGCTAAGAATTACTTTCTGGTTACATTCTAAAGAGGCGATCCTAGGAACAACTACCATTTACTAGCAATTACTGTGTGCTTAGTTTAGGTCTTCATAATCAGGATGTCACGCGTTCCTCACCACAGCTCTCCAGGATAATCATGTTATCTTGGCTAACATCGAGTGCATGCTTGTTTGCCAGAGGCTGATTGCAATAATTTACATAGATAAATTGAATTCTTATAATTTTATTATACATGATTGCTCTGTTACCATAGTTATTTTATAGGTAAGGAAACTTAGATATGAATAGGTAATGTAATGAGCCCAATGTTTGAACCCACAATTCTGAGTCTAGTGCATACTCTTATCATGAAGCAACATGGAGAAGGGGAATGAACCAGAGTGGAAGTGGTGGAAATTGAGGAAAATACAACACAAGAGAAGACACAGAGACAAAGATGGGATCAGGAGGTCTGACTGAGCTGATGGCTGTAGCCAGCACCAAAGTACAAAATCAGCTTTATTTTAGAGTGTACTATAACAGGATTGTCTGCAGGGAAGTAGCATAGACAATATGGGGAAGTAGCATAGCATATCTTTGGTCTTACAATAAGATTGGAAAATATAAAGGACTTTAATAAAGACAAATCATCCTGTTAATGGTTTCTACTCAACTTTGTTAACATATAAGAAATGAAAAGGGAAAGATCACAAGGATCTCTGCATAGTTCTTAAAAATAAACTAGACAAAGAAAGAGCTATATGACTTCTGGCAGGAGGAGTATGAAGAGAGGAATATAGTTGTTTTGGGAAAGGAGAAGCAGCAGTTGGGGGTTCATTCCCTGAATGTTCCCCAGGCTGTGGGGGCCCTGCCACCTCACTTTTGGCAGGAGAATCTTGAAGAGAGGAATATGGTTGTTTTGGGAAAGGAGAAAAAGCAGTTGGGGGTTCATTCCCTGAATGTTCCCCAGGCTGTGGGAGCACTGCCGCCACATACTCTCTCCCGTATTATTTTTACTGGACAGATGTCTAGTCTTAGAGTACTGAAGGTCACTTTTCCAAAGAATTTAAGTGATAGAGTGACGATCCAAGCTGAGTTTGACTGAACCTGAAGCTCATCTTTTAACTATCAGGCTGCACTTCCCAGCCCTCACCACCATTAAGACATACTTCCCAGGATTTTCCAGCAGTTGTTGAGAATGAACAAGTATTATAATTCCAGGCATATTTTGATAAGAACAAAAGAAAGGCTTAAACCAAGAATTAGGGAAGCACTGAGCAAGTATAGATGAAATAGAGTTGTGGCATCAGAAAGAGTATCTCAGAGGAAGAAGTGTTTAGAGCAGATCTTGAAGAATGAGCAAGATTTCAGTTGGTTTAGAAGAAACAAGAGACAATTCAGGAGAAGTAAGTTGAAAAGTACATGAAATGTTAGAGCTCATTTTCCAAGGTGATGCATTTAATGCTCATTTGCATTTCCCTCTTTATTACTTATAATCCCACTCTAAAATAAATCAAAGCTCTTGAAATCCTTATTTTACAATTGTTGCACATGCTATATTAGGAACTTGCTTTACAATTCTAAAAGAACGCAAGTCTTTAAAATTCTTTGATTGCTACCAGATCATATTTATGTATCATGAATAATTGAGTCTTATTGCCTCTGGGGCTAGGCTAAATGAAATGTGGAGGGGGCTCCAGCCACACTGAGCTGGAGAGAGGGGAACTCTGTACATAGGCTGTGCCCCTAAGAATTGGCTTCCTATGTAGAATTTGCATAGGGAAAAGTCTTCCCAGTGAGCTATCTCAATTCTGACACCATCCAATAACTAGCAGTAGTTTTGAGGATATTGTTCAGAACAACCATTCAACAACAGCACAAGAACAAAATAAAGACAACTAATAAAAATGGATTTGCATTCTAGGTCAAAGTTGAACCTGAGTGAGGAGGCAATATTAGCTTCACTACTAAGAAATGGGAGTATGATGCCAACTTACTAGTGTTTGAATCCTGTCTTCCCTGCTAGTCTAGCTATGTGACCTTAGAAAAGTTGTACAATGTCTCTGAATCTGTTTTCTTTTCTGTAAAATGGGAAGAGTATGACTACTTACTCTATAAGGTTCTTGTAAGGATTAAAAGAGTTGGTATGCGTGAAGCACTTAAGTGGTACCTGACATATAGTAAATGATGGATTTAATCTAAAAGAGTGTGACTTATTTCCAGGTACTACATTTTTGCTCATGACTGCTACCACTTCTTAAGCACCTTCTAAGTGCCTGGGGTCAGGATGCATGTTTTCCACATTTTCTTCCTGCTCATACCTGCTCATACAACAGGCTAAACAGGTGCTTCTCACTACCTATGTTTTATAGGCCATTTGAGTCATTTGCACAAGGGCACAAGGTTACACTGTGAAGGAATCTAGATTTTTACCTCCAAAGGCTATGTTTTTTGTGGTTGGTTATTAAAAGTACAGGAATGGGAAAAGGAAGGGCAATAAAAAGTTATTTAAGACCTGCACAATGTATTATACTGCTGAAATAGAGATTTAATTGAAAGAAGAGAAAATGAACCAATTAGAGCTTCTTAACAGGTCTATCTGATGGGTAGTGGTTTCTAGCAACCCGAGATTTAATGTGCTCCGTGGATGGATCATAGCCTGTTCTTATTGACACTGGTCTAAATTCCAGCTTGGTGCACTCAGCAGATGTTGAAATATGAGACATCAATTAATAAATGAGAAGTACATCAGAGATCAAACTTCTCTCCCACTTCCTCTTGCTATATATCATTTAGCTGAATTGTGTTGCCATAAAATATATCTATTCTTCTTGTCATGTTTCTTTCTAAGTAATATAGTGTAAGAGCTTTTAATTAAGGGATGTCTTTGACCAGATTTAACTCCACAGCTTAAATTGATTGTTCCACATGGATTAAGCACATCATTTATTAGAGTTTTTTCCTAAACTCTTTCTACCTTTTTCAACTTGTGCCCATTTATCAACATACCCTATAAAGCTTATTTCTCTTTCTGGTTTACCTAATTACTCTTTCCTCCTTTGTCTTAATTGCTGGGAATGTGTCTACCTTTGTAGTATCTAGTTACTCATAGGTAATTGAGGAACTGGGATTACCTGCAGGCTTTGTCCATTACATGCTATTCTTTGTGCAAAACTGAGAGTCACCAAGGTTGTGAGAAGGTGAGATCCCCGAGGGTGCTGTCTATGTGGTGGGAATTTGTTAGTCAGTCATCTTATTGTGTGTATGGCATCCAAATATATGTTAGGCCATGTGGAAACCACGCCATGGAGAAGCAAAGTGGTCTAATAAAGTGAGTCCACTTAAAGTACAATCCCCTTACATTCCCACTGTATAGAAGAGTCTTTTTCCAAATGCTTCTTATTGGAGCTTTGGCCTTTTGCAGCTGATAATATCCCTGCTTTACAATGGAAGAAACTGAGTCTTAAAGGGGTTAAGTGACTTGTCTGGGGTGACCTTTCTAGTAGAGGAAAGCCCAGAGCTTTTCAAGTCCTATGGCCTTTTTTTCTTTATCACCTCACTCATCAATGACAAAGAGCTTGTTCTGGGCTGTTATCCTCAGGGACAAGGGTGACAGAAGTCAGTTCATGCATACAGGTATTCCCAGATCAAATATTGTTTAAATTCAGAATATCGGTTTTAGCCCAAAGCAAAACTTAAACACTGTCTCACTCTAAGTAATTTCAAGGCCTGTGGCTCTAAATAATATTTACTGATTTTTGTTTCCAAAACTTGTAATTCTTGCTCTCGCTTTCCCATGGAACTTTCAACTTTCATATTAAGCTGGCCGCTGGATATCTCTACTTGCTTCTCTAGGAGATATTTTCAACTTAAGGTGGTGTTGGGGCAAATGGAAAACTCCTTCACCTTTGGGAGAGTTTCTGAACAATCAACTCACAAAAAGCCAAATTAGTAAGAGAAAAGCTGTACAAATTTATTTAAATTTATATGTTTACATAAGAACCCTCAGAATGAAGATTCAACTCCTCCACAAGGTACAGAAGGTTTTAAAGAATGGGGGCTTGAAAGAAAAAAACATATTTTTAGAGAGAAAGAAAGAGAGACAGAAAGATGGAGTAGCTAAAAAACATGGTCTTTTGTGGTAAATGAATCTTACAGTAGCAGCTCTTAAAACCAGCGTGTCCAACCTGCTGCCTATGGATTGTTGGAGGACTGTTTCGCTTATCTGTAAAAGTGTGTGCACATTTTTTTTTCATCAGCTTTCATTAGTGTTTGTGTATTTAATGTCTGGACCAAGACAACACTTATTCTTCCAATGTGCAGCAGAAAAGAAAAAAGGACTGGACACCACTTGCTTAGAGAGAAAAGTTGGTCAATGTTGCTCTTCAAACTTTAAAGAACTTACAGTTAATCTTTGCTAGATCAGGTAGGTGAGCACAGACCTGGTTATATTAATGCAAATTCGCTACCAATGGCAATTTCCCCCACAAAAGACAGCTCTTATAGTGTTATTTCTATCTGTGAGACTCATGATGGCATCCCAAAATATGTCAAATAAATACAGGGTGGCCATAAAGTCTGCATGCAATTTAAAATAGTGTGCAATTTAAAATGGCATACAGGGCAGTGCCTGTGGCTCAAAGGAGTAAGGCACTGGCCCCATATGCCAGAGGTGGCAGGTTCAAACCCAGCTCTGGCCAAAAACCAAAAAAAAAAAAAAAAATGCTTGGTTTAAAAAATAAATAAATAAAATAAAATTGCACACAAACTTCATGGCCACCCTATATATTTGGGGAAGGGGACATCTCTAATTTCCTTCAGTGATGACAATCTCAATTTTTCTGATTCTCATTCTTTTCTACCCCTCCCCCCAAATTTTTCATTTCCCTGTGATGTCCACCTCCATAAAGTAAACCACCATGCACTCAATTAGTCAAAATCCCCAACTACAACTCCTTCTTCATTCTTTTTTTGTCTTTAATCACACATCCAATCCATCATCAAGTCCTATAAGTTCTTTATTGAAAATGTGCTCTGAATTTGGCCATTTCTCTGTATTGTAGTCCCCAGAGTCCAAACTCTCACCTGGGCCCTGCGGAAGAATCGTAGTAGGTCTGCATCTGTTCTTGCCTCTGCCTTCCTGAAAGAACAACCAGTCTTTCAAAAATATACATATGGACTTGGTGCCCGTAGCTCAGTGAGTAGGACACCAGCCACATACATTGACACTGGTGGGCTCAAACCCAGCCCTGGCCTACTAAACAACAGTGACAATTGCAACCAAAAAATAGCCAGGCATTGTGGCAGGTGCCTATAGTCCTAGCTACTTGGGAGGCTGAGGCAAGAGTATTGCTTAAGCCTAAGAGTCTGAGGTTGCTGTGAGCTGTGATGCCATAGCACTCTAATCAGGGCAACATAGTGAGACTCTGTCTCAAAAAAAAAAAAACTAGATGTGATTTCTTCATTCCTCCAATGGCTTCCATTTCACTAGAATAAAATCACACTATCTTAAAGGTCTTAGGAGCAGGCCATTCCCACTTTACCTTGAGATACTTTTCTAGCTCACTCTCTGTCCATAGCATTGGTCTTCCTGCTTCTCAAACAGACGAAACATGAGTCTTTGTATTTAGTGTCCTGGAATGTTTTAGGTCACAGCTCCAATGTTTCCTCACCTGAGAAGCTTTTGTTCTGATCCACCATTCCCCAACACTCTCAATGTTGTGGTCCTGTATAGAAGTCTCACTAATTTTCTCATGTGAGACTATAAGCCCCATAAAACAGGGAGCTTGTTTTCATCTTCATTGCTATGAAACTGTCACCTAGACATTTAGACAGTTAATAAATATCCCTGGATGGAATGCATGCATGAATTCCATTGTAACCTCATGACATTTTTTGTGAAATAAATTGAGGTATTGGGATGTTTGGTAATTATTGCCAACACAATTATTGGGAAAAAGTAATCCATTTTAAAATTCCGATGAACGTAATTATTTAGCCATCAATATTTCATAGTTTGTAAATTATATTTTGGAGGGATAGAGTCTTACTGGCCTTAAGAGTCCTTCAATGAAGAACTGATAAAACAAACTAGTCACAGACTGACCAGAAGGAGTGGAGTTCTATGACTAAACTATATGCCTGATGATTACCTGGATAGAATTTGGTGCTCCAAATTCTTCATAAGGTAACTCTGAGATTCCTGTGTTGTGATGACATCAAGCAGCAAGAAATCCTGTTGAGAATGTGGTTTCCATCTGGCCTCCTCTCTACACTGCTGTCCGTACAGTCCAAGGCCCTGTGCTCTTAAAAACAGACATGTAGGGCAGCGTCTGTGGCTCAAGGAGTAGGGCGCTGGCCCCATATGCTGGAGGTCATGGGCTCAAACCTGGCTCCGGCCAAAAAAAAACCCAGACAGGTATAAATAGTAACAAGAAGAATCACAGGAAATTAAAAATATAGAAATGGAGTGACATCAGATTTGAGCTTAAATTGTAGCCTGTTATGTGTCACCCAAGAATAGGCAGTGCAAGGGTGGGGTTTGAGAGCCTGGGCCAGCCTGCCAGTCTGAGGGAGCCTCTGATTCCTGACTCTATTCAGTGGCTACCCATGTGACTGAAAAATTCATCTTTCTTAGGGCATTTTGCAGACTACTTGACACAGCATACGTAAAGCACTAAAAATGGTGCTACGTGTAAATACGATCACTTAGTGGTATTATTCTAATTAAAATCTTGGGATAATCCACTATCCTCTTGGAAACTCTGATTTCTTATCTGTAAATTGCAGATAATAATTCCTATTTCAGAGGATATTTAATCTCATGTATATGAATGTGAGAAGTACATTGTTAGTACAACAAGAATTTAATACATCTTCCCCCTCACGCAAATATATGCAGTATGTCCTTATCCTTCAAACACTGACTTCCTAAGAACTACTCTTTCTCACTTGTAAGTTGTTTGATAAGTTCTTTCCATAAACTGATGGCATTGTTAACATTTAAAAAACCCCAAACTTTGTAAGTTAATTTAAAAAGGTTTATTTTAAGACTAATATGTGTGCCCAATGGCCTAAGGGATATAATCTCAAAAGATCCTGAGAAAATGCATGTGGAGCAGCTGGGCAGTTTGGTTTTACACGTTCATGGAGATGGAAATTATGGGTAAAATCATAAATCAGTACATGCAATGTATATGTTGGTTTGATTAGAAAAGGCCAGACATCTCCACGTGGAGGCTTATAGGTTAAGGGTGGGTTCAAAGATTCCTTGATTTGTAATTGGTTAAAGAAATAAAGTTTTGTTTAAAGACTTGGAATTTTTTTTTATTTTAATTTTTTTTTAGTTTTTTTTTTATTGAATGGTAACTATGTACATTAATGCACTTCTGGGGTACAGTGTGGGGTTTTCACATGCAATCCGAAATACTTCCATCAAACTGATCAACACAGCCTTCATGTCATTTTCTCAGTTATTGTTTTAAAAC
>CAUYQV010071874.1:0-21287 GCA_963574575.1 Galagoides demidoff | reverse complement strand
AAAGATCAACCAAATACAAGCTAATAAAGACCAACCAACCAACAAAGAAATGACATGAGATATGGGAATTATCCTATTCCAAACAAAATAACTCTGTTTAAAGTTTTAAAAGCAGCTTTTTCATATACCATATAATCTTATGTGGCATCTGGATTATACAATTCACTCAAAGTGTACAGTTCTGTGTTTTTTTGAGACAAAGTTTTACTCTGTTGCCCTGGTAAAGAGCCATGGCATCATAGCTCCAGCAACCTCAAACTTGTGGGCTTAAGAGATTCTCTTGCTTCAGTTTTTCTCCTTTTAGTAGAAACAGGGGTTTTGCTCTTGCTTAGGCTGGTCTCAAACTCCTGAGTTCAAGCAATCCACCTGCCTCGGCTTCCCAAAGTGATTCAGTGGTATTTAGTATGTTTGTAGATATATACAACCATCACCAGTCAATTTTAGAGTATTTTTATCACCTCACAAAACCCTCCATACCCTCAAGTTATCACCTCATGTCCCATTCTCCTACTCTCACCTCTCCAACCAGTAATCTATTGTTCATCTCTACAGATTTTCCTGTTCTGTACTGTGATATGAATGAATGAATCATGGTCTTTTGTGACCAGCTTCTTTCATCAGCATAATGTTTTTAAGATTCATTCATATTGTAGCAAATATCAGTACTTCATCCTCTTGGCCAAACAATATATTCTGTGAAGATGCCATATTTTGTTTATTTGTTCAATAATAGACCTTTTGGCTATTATGAATAATGCTGTCATATATATCCATGGACAAGTTGGGGAAATGTTTTCATTTTTCTTGAGCATATACCTAAAAGTAGATTTGTTTCATATAGTAACTTTCTGTTTAACCATTTGAGGAACCATCAGGCTGTTTTCCAAAGTAGTGTCACTATTTTACCCTCTCACCAGTGGTTTACAAAGGCTCTCATTTCCCCATATTCTTGCTAACACTTGTTCTTGTCTGAGATTTTGGTTCTCGCTGTCCTGGTAGATATGAAGTGATATTTCATTGTGGTTTTGATTTGCATTTCCCTAATGATGTCAGGTATCTCTTAATGGGCTTATTTGCCATCAGTATATCTTCTTTAGAGAAATATTTAGAATCTTTGTCTATTTCCAATTGAGATATTTATCTCATTCTTGAGTTGTAAAAGTTCTTTATGTGTTCTAGATACAAGTTCTTTATTAGTTAGATTATTTGAAAATATTTTCTCCCAGTCTGTGGGTTGTCCACATTTTTTTGGATGATATCCTCCTTTGAAGCACAGATTTTTGTTTTGTTTTGTTTTTTCAGATTGAGTCTCACTCTGTTACCCTGGGTAGATTGCTATGGCATCATAGCTCATAGCAACCTCAAACTCAGGGTTTAAGCGATTTTCCTGCCTCAGCCTCCCAAGAGCCTGACACTACAGAAGTCCTGCACCATGCCTGGCTAGTTTTTTCCATTTTTAGTAGAGATGGAATACTGCTCTTGCTCAAGCTGACCTTGAAGTCCTAAGCTTCAATTCTGTGTTCCCGTCTAAGAGTTTTATCCTTTTTGCTGTTAATTTAGGTCTTTGATCCATTTTGAGTTACTTTTTGTATATGGTGTGAGGTAAGGATCTAACTTCATTATTTTGTGTGTGTAGAAAGAACTGTCCTTTCCCCACTGAAAGAGCCCATCCTAGTCTCTGGTGGTGTCTGGTGGTGTCTATCTCCCATTCCTTCCCAAATCAAAGAAGGTTCTTCTCACCAGAATAAGAGCACTTTATTGTTAAATTTATTTATTTATTTTTATTAAATGATGGCTGCGTACATTAATGCAATCATGGGGTACAGTGTAGTGTTTTCATATACAATTTGAAACTGAAAGCAGAGACTAAAAGATGCAAAACATGAAGGGGCTAAACTTATGGAGGCTAGCCTTGAGACAGTCAACACATGTCCAGTTGATAATCACTTTTTGAAAAGATAATGGTTAATAATGACTTTCCAGAAGTGGTGTAAGACTTGAATGCAAGGCTATGAAAACCTCATTCTTGGTCTACAGGAAATCTCCAGAACATCAAATCTGAAAGGAAAATGTTAGAAGACGCCAGAGAGCAAAAAACAGTTCACCTACAAAGGAACAATAGACTGACAGAAAACTCCAGTGGCAACAGCCTAAGGCAGAAGATGAAATAATATTATCAATATTCAATTGCCTTATAAAATATTCTTCTAAGAATGAGGGCAAAATTAAAACTGCATGATAAGCGGGTTACCACCAACAGATCTTAGCTAAAGGAGCTGTAAGGGTAAACTTCAGAAGGAAGAGCAATAATTCCAAAAATTGTCAGGCATAAAAACATTGAGCAAAGAAAATAGAAAATAATGTATGTCTTACACCATTGTTTTTATACACTGATTCTAATGATAGCTCTATTTGGGGGGAGGCTCTAACTAGACTTTTGTTACAGTAGCGCAGGCATCATGCCATCACTCCTAGGAGTTAAAGCCTTGAAGATTAAGATGACTGGACAGCCTGCTTTGCCCAGGATAGCACACCTGTTGTCTCAGTGAAATTGTTAATAAATTACCCCCTTCACTATCAGGATCATCCTCGACTGGATGATAAATTATTTGGCAACCGTGGCATATAGGACTTAGTGACCCATTAGACTTGGTAGATGAGCAGTAGGATAAGGCAAAGCAAAAGCGAAGATCTCATTCCCGATTACCTTGGAATGTGGTAGGGCTACCGACAAAGCACCAGGGGAGCTTGTGTGCACTTGTCTCAGATCAAGAAATTCTAGGAGCATCTTTCATAAGACTGGAGGATGGTTAGTTCCACCACCCACTCCAGTCACTTGGGGTTTAATTTGTTGTGAGGCATTTTAATTCTTTCATAGTTAAATCCAACCTATAATGCTCTTGGTTCTTTTGTGAGTATGTGACAACACTTAGAAGGCTCCCGATAGACTGCGCGTCTGAGAGTTTTGCATTGAGAAGCCCCCAAAGACCCACTATTGTTGTTAACCTTGTGTCTACTGTGATAGGATCTACAATTCCAAGCTAATGGGGATGAGGGAGTAAAGGGTTTCTATTGGTAATAAGTTACAGAGAGCCGGAGGAATACTTTCCTGTGAATACATTTGCTTAAAAAAATGAAATATCCTCCAAATCAATAAACAGAGATGGGATGTTCAGAATGTGCTTAGCAAATTAGTCAATTTAGTGATTAGTTTGTTGATTATGGAGAAGGGGGTGGAAGAGACAGCTTGCAGGAGAGATAACAGTGCTAGGACAAGAACCAGCAGGCCTGGATTCTGGCTTTGATTGTGCCCGTTCTGGCAATGGAATCTTGAGCAAGTCATTTATCTTCTCTAAACTTCAGTTTCACCTGTAAATGAGGATATTAAGAACACTTGTAAGCACTAGCCATGTGCCAGGCACTATTTTAAGCACTTTATGAATCCCTAAAGCAAAAATCAATGGTTTACTGTCATCATTCCCATTTTAAAGATAAGGAAATTGAGGCAGAGATTGATGAATTAACTTTCCTAAGATCACACGCTTTTTCGGTGGCAGCCCTAAGACTTGAAGCTGCAGCTCTCCTGACCAGGTCACAAGGTGCGCCCATCCACCTTTCTCCATTCTGCTCTACGTCTTGGGAGGACACCCCAGGCAGGGGTCCCTGCCCTCTGGTTTCTGGCTGGGTTCCAGCAATGACAAAAGATAATCAAGTGGGAGGAGAGAGAGATTGGGTCCTTTCTCCTTCCAGTAGCCTCCCTGAGAGGTGACCGCAGACGGCGTCCCTTTATCAAGGTGAGGTATCTCATCAGGTGCCCCCTCTGTATAACTAATCTATCCCAATCCTAGAAACTGCTTTGGCTGCGGTTCCCTTCTGGTCTGGGAATGATAACAGCTCTTTGCTTTGGCCAGCACATTGTACCATCCCTTGCTGCTGGATCCTTACTGATCATACATACTTTGCAGCTGTAAAGTTGAACATACTGTGCTATAGCAGGTTCGTTTTGCTGTCACCATACCGTCTGGCTGGAGTACTGGGCGTTCTGTTTAGTAAAGGCCCTCAGCTGAGCCCAAAACTGGAACAACCTGTTGCAGCTGACAAGTCCAGGACCAAGACACTTGAGATAGAGGGGAAGGTGGTGAACAGCTCTGTTCCTTACCTTCCCAGCTGGGATCTGTACACGTTCAGTGCTTGCCAACCTTTCAAACTTATCTCCAGTACACTCGCCTTCTTTCATTCACTGAATGTGTCATAGGATTGAAACATACTCTTCCTCCTGCCTGGAACATTCTTTCTTCCTTTTGCCAAGAAAACTCCTCCAGATGTCAGCGCAAATGTCACTTGCTCAGGGAAAACTTCTCTGGCACACGCCCCTCCTTCCTGCCAGGGTAGATGAGCACCCTCCTCAGATGCTCCGATCGCTTTTTGAAACTTTCCTTCACAACACTTAGCATATTTTGTAATTATGCATTTGGTGATTATTTGATGCATGTCTTCCTCCCTGGTCAGAAAAAACCTTTTGGAAGGTCTGGGGTTGATTCTAGCTTTGCTCAATATTTAATTGCCAGAACTGAGCACAGTGGTTGACTTCAGAGGACATGGATGGACTCGTCCATCCATCCATCTGTGGAGAGATGTGTGACTAAGCTTCATAAAATGGGGGACATGACAGAGGGGAAAGGAAATAGTCAGGAGAGCGTCTACTGGCGCCAGGAGAAAACAAGCCACACGCGGCCGGGTTCTCTCTGGGGCCTCACAAAAGTGTCTGACGGCTTGTGAAAAAGTTTCTTTTTCTCAGAAGGGCAGTAGACTGTCCTTAGAAGTGGCTAGAATGACGTCAGCCATGACAAGAGGAAGGACATTTCACAAGATAAATAAGAAACTGGACTCCCACATGAGGAATGAGGACTGAGGCCGGCCATGAAAGGATGGAGCGAGGGAGTTTTCTTAGATTGTCACGACTGGGCAATGGCAGAGCCTGGGGGAGCAGAGCAGGAGACAGCAGGCCGTATGGAGTGTGCGTCAATGGCCCTGGCCTTCAGAGAACTTGAGTTCCCACAAGAAGAAGGTACTAGAAACTGCAGAACCCAGTGAGAGGGAGAGCAAGGGAACACCCTGATTTCATTGGTGTAGGCTTGAAATAATTCCTGTGTTCTTTCCTGCATGTTTCATGCTGTTCTGCGCACACCCCCTTGGAATACCAGCTTCACCAGGCCTGAGAAATGGGGGCTAGAAGATGATGTCTTTTGACTTAGCCATTCATTTTAACGATTATTTCATCCTCTCTTCTCCACTAAAAGTGGTATTTCAAAGTTGTCTCCTTTGGCTAGGTGCCCATAGCACAGTGGTTATGGTGCCAGGCACATACACCGAGGCTGGCAGGTTCGAACCCAGCCTGGGCCAGCTAAGCAACAATGACAACTGCAAGAGAAAAGTAGCCAGGCCTTGTGGCAGGTGCCCGTAGTCCCAGCTACTTGGGAGGCTGAGGCAAGAAATGACTTCAGCCTAAGAGTTTGAGGTTGCTGTGAGCTGTGACGCTACAGCACTCTACAGAGGATGACAAAGTGAGACTCTGTCTCAAACAACAACAACAACAAAAACCGAACAAAGTTTGTTTTCAATTTTACTTTATTATTCACATGTGAGGGTTTTTTCCTCCTTTATTAATTGATCTTTTTTCATACTATTTCTGTATATTGGTACCATTATCAGCAATGAACCTTGACTGATCTTTTTCCTAACTCATTTGGATCTAGAATTAGACAGCATCTTTTTTCGATGTTTTCATTTGGCACTGTATTTTTCCATGTACGTTGTGTACTTGAACAAAAAGCTTTACTCAAATATATGTTGTTTATTTAAATCAACTGTTACACCTTAAAAGGAAAAAAAACCCTCACGTGTGAATAATAAAGCAAAATTTCTAAGTTTAGCTGCCAGGTTTATTATTGAATTCTGCAGGGAACTAATCGAACTAACCCAGATACCATCCTTTTATGACCAATTTGTGTGGACAGTTATAAATAGTGCTGTGAACTCTCCCTACAAGGCCGCGAGCCAACAATTTTTGAGCGTATAAAGAGACTGCTGTTCTTTGTGAATAGGCAATTATTAAATGGTGTTTCTGAAACTGGAAGCTGAGTAAAGCAGTTTGTCAATAGACAGGCTGATAAAAAAGAAATTGAACTGATGAAAGTTCCACTCAGAATGGTTTATGTACTTGATACAGTATGTATGGATCTCTTTACACGTGGAAAAATTACCTCCATGTAGACATAGCATTGATAAGATGTTCATTCCTTACATTTTACTTATTAGAATAAATCATATCATGTTGAAAAGCTTGGCAACATTTCAGTGTAAAAATTGTTTGTGCTCTTAAGAAACTATTCTGGAGCGCTGAACATGTGGAGTTTCCCAGAGGTGGTACTTGGGGGAGGGCTGGAAGCTTCATGCCTCCTTTCATATGCCTTGTGCTAGGTGTCTCCTCATCTGTAGGCTTCGTGACATCCTTTTTTTTTTTTTTTTTTTTTTTTGAGACAGAGTCTCATTTTGGCGCCCTGTCTAGAGGGCTATAGCATTATAGCTCACAGCAACCTCAAGTTCTTGGGTTCAAGCAACCCTCTTGCCTCAGTTTTTCTGAGTAGAGATGGGGTCTTGCTCTTGTTCAGGATGGTCTCAAACTCATGAGCCCAAGCAATCTCCCCACCTCGCCCTCCAGAATGCTAGGATTATAGGTGTGAGCTACCGAGCCCAGTTTGTAACATCCTTCATGATAAACCAGTAAACCCAGTGTTTTCTTTGAGTTCTGTGAGCTGCTTTAGCCAATTAATTGAACCTAAACAGGGGAGTTGTGAACTTGTTAAAGCTGGTTGGTAAGAAATTCCAGAGGCCTGGGCTTCCAATTGGCATCTGAATGAGGAGGCAGGCTTGTGGGACTAAAATGTCTACCTGTAGGTTCTGAAGCGATCTCCAGGAAGATGTCTGCTACTTGGTGTGTGGGGAAAAACTCTCCCACATTTGGTCACAGAGGTCTGCTGTGTTGACCATCACTGTTGAGTGAGAGACTAGGAAAAGCCATGTGGAGTGTTGTGTTTTTTCTACTCGACAGAACTGGTGTCAGTGAAGTGGAATTTGCTAGAAACACACTGCATGGAAACTTGTGGTTTAGGAAGAGATAGTATGAAAGGGTGGCAGATGAGCCACCTTTGACTCCTGGGTGGCCATGAGGTCAGCCACGATATGCATTCATTTACTAAAGGTGAAAGTTACCGGTGGAATTTAGAGATGGATCCAATTCTCAGGAGTTGGTGCATGGGATACATAAGGAAATGAAAAAAGAAAAATGAAATAGTCAATCCTTTGGTTGTTTTTGTTGTTATTATTATTATTTTAAGACAGTTTCACTCTATCACCTAGGCTAGAGTGCAGTGGCATCATCATAGTTCACAGCAATGTCAAGCTCCTGGGTTCAAGCAATCTTCCTGCCTCAGCCTCCCAAGTAGCTGGACCTACAGGTGTACCACAAGGCCCAGCTAGTTGTTCTATGTTTAGTAGAGATGGGGGACTCACTGTTGCTCAGGCTAGTCTTGAACTCCTGAGCTCGAGCAATCTTCCTGCCTGGGCCTCCCAGAGTGCTGGGTTTACAAATGTGAGCCACTGTGCTGGCCTATTGCTACCTATTATAAATAGCTAAAATAAAATTAAATGAGAGTGCTGGGTCCCACCTCGATGCCAAACCAAGTTCAGATTTCAGTTGCATCTGAGCTTCAGCCACTAGCTTCAGAGCCATCCCCAAAGGCAAAATTAGGCAGAGACAACAGAAAGTACCTCTCAGACCTGCGGTCACTCAGAAGGTGGCAGGTGTTGGGGGAGGACAACACCAAGTAACTGTTGAAAGCAGAGGGTATAATGGGACAGAACGGTTCTATTGTGTAGATTGGTATCATCGGCTTCCTGAGCACCCTCACTAAAACAGACTTCGAGAGTAACTGATTTAGGGGCAGTATCCTTGGTTTTAAATGCCGCAGAGTGGAAGAGCACATCTGGGTGGCTGCAGGACCCACAGCTCACTAAGGAGCGACCGCAGATGGGTTTATGGGTATGATCCAGACACACAGGAGGTTATTGCTGAGGGAACAGCCAGCCTGGAAGACTGGATAAAAGTCACTGTAACTTTGCTGAGAAAGGGGACTGACCTATTATATTTTAAAATGTCAAGTGGAGGGCCCCAGATGACGTAGCTGATATGCTTCATAGGCAAGACATGTGGGGCTGGCTTTAGGATCATGGTGATATTCACCCACTAAATTACTGATTTTCAGCCAGTGTGCTGTGAACATTTTTAAAAGATCACTAATTCAATTATTATTGTTATTATTTGAGACAGAGTCTTTTTTTTTTTCTTTGCAATTTTTGGCCAGGGCCAGGTTTGAACTCACCACCTCCAGTATATGGGGCTGGCGTCCTACTCCTTGAGCCACAGGTACCACCCCAAGAGCCTTACTATGTCACTCTCAGTAGAGTGCTATGGCATCACAGCTCACAGCAACCTTACTCTTGGGCTTAAGTGATTTTCCTGCCTCAGCCTCCCAAGTAGCTAGGAATACAGGTGCCCACCACATTGTCCAGCTTTTTGTTGTTGTTGTTGTTGTTTTATTATGGTTGTCATTGTTGTTTGGCAGGTCCAGGCTGGGTTTGAACCGGATACCTCTGGTGTATGTGGCTGGCACCATAGCCACTGACTGAGCTACAGGCGCTGAGCCTAATTAAATTATTTTTGAAAGAAGTTCAAATCACAATAAGTATTTTTTTCTCTTTTTTCTGATCAACATAATCTAAGTGTGTCACAGAAGTTTAACTATAGGTTCAAGTGTGCCGTAAGATAAAAAGATTGAAAAACACTGCAATGTTCCCGTTACCAAGGTCATGGTAAATGCTACGGTGAAGGGCATCCCTTTTGCACGGGTACCTCATGTAACCTTGTTGCTGCAAAAGAGCAACAGTCACAGAAGTCTTATCAAATTTGCTGTCACAGCCTCCCCTCGTGAGTCTTCCAGATGCTCATAAAAACATTCCAGTAATTAACAAGAAAATAGGCAAAGGTGAAGGGGAGAGTCAGAGGACTCATCCCGGGGAAGATGGAAATTTTTACAGAGTGATTAAGAAATAAAGTGAACACAAAACACATTGATGGTGTGAAACTAAGTGGAAAAAGAAAGGGGAGAGTCCTGAGACTCATCCCAGCAGGGTGGAGATCTATAGATGGTTATTAAGAAATGGAAGGAATACAATGGAAATTGATGGAGTTAAAATGAAGGTCTTAATATAACACTATGGAACAGGGGTCCTCAAACTTTTTAAACAGGGAGCCAGTTCGCTGTCCCTCAGACCGTTGGAGGGCCGGGCACCGGGATGAGTCGGCTGCTAAGCAGGACAGGCAGCGGTGGCAAAAACACCCGGCTGGCTGGATAAATGTCCTAGGCAAGCTGCATGGGGCCTGCAGGCCGTAGTTTGAAGACGCCTGCTATGGAAGGTTGGGTGGACCAAAGAAAGCTCCCACTGGCCCCAACAGTAAAGGGTCTTAAACCAATTTGCTGTATCTCTCCCAGCTTGGAGAAATTTTAAAAGCCTGAAGGTAAAGATTACAATGAGAAACCCACCTGGAAGGGCCCGGGGTGCTGGGTAGACTGTCTAATAAAAGTAACAGGGAGAAGGACAGTAACAGGGACAGATAGCCCCGGGTCTCCTGGTCTTTTGCACAGGAGAGGGTAAAATGGTCTGGGAGAGATAAAGAGAAGTCCCTGGGACTAGAACATAAAAACATAAAAGTTGGTAGGGTTGTGAAAGTTGGAATATTTAAATAGGTTAAGCAGCTATGTCTCCTTCACCTGAGTGTTTTATGAGTGTAGATGTGGTATCTGACTTGGGGTGGTCCTCCTTCCCAGTACTATAAACCTGCCCTTTAATTGGACATACCAAATGGGAACCAGTAAGATAGTCTGAGCCCACACAGCACAGAGCAGGAGCTGGAGGGCTGGTGGGGACAGAGCCCCTAGCTGATAGCCCTTGGTGGGGAGTTTGCTGGGACTTATGGTGAAAGCCTGTGAGTGCCTCCCAGTGACAACTATGGGAACTTTAAACTAGAAAATCTCAGCAGAGCCTGGTGGTGGTGGTAACCTGTAATCTCAGCTACTTCAGAGGCTGAAATGAGAGGATTGCTTGAGCCCAGGAATTTGGGATCAACCTGGGCAACACAACAAGACACAATCTCAAAAACAAACAAACAACAAACTAGAGAATTTCCACTTGAGGGGCATGTAGTAAAAATGCCTTTCAATGGAGCATTAATTAAAACTACCCTATAACTGAAAGACATAAAATGATCCCGACTCCAGAGATACCCCACGCTGTCCCAGGGAGATACTCCCTAGCGGGGACAGCAGTGCCCAGAAGAGTTCCATAATAAACTGGAAATGGCCTATACAGGATCATGCTAACTGCAGGGTGCAAGGAGAAATACTTATAAGCAGGGAGCGTCTTTTCCCCTAGGACTCACTCTGGAACTGTGTCAGGAGCTACTGGATTCTATCAACAGTTGGACAGTGACCTATAAACAGCTCTCCAATGATTGACTCACCAAAACCTGCTGGGTTTGTGGATGGCAGTTCCAAGATATATGGATAACATCCTATTTGGAAGGTTGCCACTCTGATCAAAGAAGGTAAAACAAATCAGGGTCTGGCACAGTGGCTCATGCCTATAATCCCAGCACCTTGGGAGGCCCAGGAGGAAGGATCACTTGAAACCAGGAGTTGGAGACCAGTGTGGGCAACATAGCAAGATTCCTTTCTACAAAAAGTAGAAAAAATTAGCTGGGTGTGGTGATATACATAAGTAGTCTGAGCTACTGAGGGGGCTGAAGCAGTAGGATTGCTTAAGCCCAAGAGTTCCAGGCAGCAGTGAACTCCAGCTTGGGTGACAGACACCAGACAGACAGTCTGTCTCTAAAGAAAAAAATATTATCTTGGTGGGCTGAACTGCATGCCATTTCCTTATCAGTGGTGGAAGAATTGAACAGTGGTTAAAGCCCTGTGTTTGGGTTTTTACTGACTCATGGGCAGTGATAAGTGTCCTGGCCACATGGTCAGGAAGAAGGGCAATGGAAACCTAGACCTTTAGAAGTGACATTCAGATGGGGCATGGCCCTGTGAAAATTAAAGTAGGACATGTGGATGCCTGTCAGCATATCCCTCTTCCAGATCAGGAGGTGATTGGAATCAACTAGCTGATATCCCCATATGCTCCCTTGAACTGGCCACGTGGGTCCAGGAAAGGTGGCACTACAGCAATGCAGAGATGGGCTGAATTCAGACATGCTCCTCTAGCACCTTCTCAGGATCAAAATGCCATGAGAACTGTTCTGTCTGCCAGCTCAAAAGACAGAGGTTGCTGCTGGCGATGGGGCAGATTCCCTGCCTAGACGTAGCTGGCAAGTGAGACTGATGCTGGTAGCCCCGGGCAGTCCTGAGGGGGTCTTGACAGGAATAAACTGTGATTCTAGATTGGGCTTTGCTTACACAGTAGAAAATACAGATACCATAATAAAACAAAACAGAAGATGTTACATAGATTTGAACAGGGCCAACCATAATTTCTTCAGAACAAGGGAGACACTCTCCGGCCCATAATATCCAGCAATGGGCAAAAAGAGATGCTTCTCTGAGTAACAGTTTGATATAGAAGTTGAACAGACAAAACATTGCTATATAAAACAGGGAGAGAAAAGGGCATGAAGGGCCAGCTTACTCCCTCACGCACTTCACACACTCACTGTGAATGAGACTGAAAAAGTGTCCTGACTAGATTTTTGTCTGTTTATCTGGTGGATCTGGAGAAGAAGGAGTGGAGTAGGGTGTTAGTATGACTATGACATTCTTGCCAAGAGAAAAATACACTGATATATTAGCTTTAATTTTTTGTCTTCCCCAAATTACTTCAAAAAGTGTTTTCTTTTCCTCCCCCAACCTGATGTAGTAGCCCTTGGACCACAGGCTGCAACTACAAGTGCTGGAAGCAGGGATGATTCTGAAGCAAGAAACTTATAACTATGTTGTTAAGCCTACATCAAAATTCCTAAGGGCCTGTTGGAGGGGGGTTGAGAAAAATTATGATTAACAGTGAATGCAGTTATGTTGTCTGATAGTAAAAGTAGCTACCTAGTTCTGCAACTATGTAACCTTACCCCAACTGAATGGGATTGAACTGGGAGGAGGTACTTGCTAAACTGGTATTTCTGCCTGTAATCTAGATGGGTACAGTGGTGATTCTAATGTGCCTTCCAATGGTGGAAAGACTTGGGTATTAACAGAGAGGAGACATAGTAGCCGAGAGTAAAGGAATGAATAAATGGATTATGAATTAAGAGGAGTCCAACATTACATCAAAGAGGCTCAGGGAAAGAGATGACACTGTCTCTTGGCTCCATTACACTAGATGTGTGAAAAGATGAAGCTGTGTTTGCCCAGATAACTCCTGCTTTTGGAATGTGACAAGATTGAATGGAAACCTCCGAACTTGAGTGGCCTCATCTTGGGAGACGTTCATAGACTATGATGAGCTGGATTAATTATTAATAATTGAATGGGATTCTAATAATGAGGCCATTTCTTTTGAGTTGTATATCCTTTTCATATAAGGTATCCAGATTTGAAGGCTGAGGGTGAACTGTGATACTATAAAAGATATATTTGCTCTTCAACCCCTTGAGTCTTTGACCTTGTTTCCTGGCATGCCAATCCTAAAATCCTGGGAATCTCCAAAGTGATGTCTTTTTGTATGTCAATGAGCTGACTGATGGTTGGCAGCCCCTGGGTAGATTTGAATGGGGGGCTGGTTACCTGAAAGACCAAGGCATAATTAGATGGTTAGGACTTTCAGCCTCATCCCCAACCTCTGGGAAGAGGAGAATAGTAGAAGATTCAGTTGATCATCAATGGCCAATGATTTAACTAATCTCTGCTACATAATAAAACCCCCAAAGGAAAGGATTAGGAGAGCTTCTGGATGGCTGAACACATGGAGATTGCAGGAGAGTGGTGCACTGAGAAAGGGCATTAAAGTACATGCTCCTTACCACACAGTTTGCCTTCTACATCTCTTCATTTGTATTAATAGTATCTTTTATAATAAACCAGTAAATGTAAAAAGAAATTCTCTTCATACATATAACACACATTTGGGGGAGGTGAGTATCTTGTAGACAGCATATAGTTGGGTCTTATTTTTGTGCCCATTGGGTTTCTATTTTTTAAATGGGGTTTGGTTTCTATCTTTTAAATGGGGAGTTTAATCATTTACATTCAAGGTTATTTATTATTGACAATAGAAGATATACTCCTGTCATTTTATTGGTTGTCTTCTGGTTGTTTTGTATATCATTTGTTCCTTACTTCCTCTTTTATTGTTTATTTTTTGCATTTGGGTGGAAAGTACAACAGTAAGTGGATGACGATTAAAAGAAGAGTAAAAAGTGCCCAAAGTCTTACTATCTATAAACAACCAAGGTTAACTCCCCTCCCAAGATTTAACTGAGAGCTCTTTCCAAGTTAGTGTATATAGGTATGCATTATCATTTTTAACTACTACTGTTGGCATCATCAGTTTTTAAAACTAATTTTCAAAGCCAACCTTTTTAAGCCTGTAAAACAAAATCTAAGACAAAAAATAAGCTCTTATGTTTATGTGAGAGGTGAAATCCTAGGGCAGCAAGGGTGAAGGATAAGATGTGAAGTGGTGAAGGATAAGAAAGATGTGATATAGCTCTCAAACGAAAGATACAACTTAATTCTAGCCCAAGAATATGGGGAGGGGGTGGGGAAGGGGAGGGGAGAAGGATGGATGGGTGGTGGGAGGGTGACCAGAAAGATCACCTATATATCTCTCTAAAAGGGTACAAGTAAACTTTTCTAGAACTAGAATATAAATGTTTTGATACAATGACTAAGCAAATGACATGAAATTTATGTTAACCAGCTTGATGAAAGTATTTCAAATTGAAAAAACAGCACAATGTACCCCTTTTGCATTAATGTATACAGCTATCAATTAATAAAAAAATAAAATAAAATAAAATAAAATAAAGAAAGATGGGCATGCCAGTGTTTTAATAAGGTGGATGAGTTTTAATTTTGATCACAATTAGTGGTTATAGAGATCTTATTTAATACAGCCATGCATCACTTAATGATGGGGATATGTTCTGAGAAATTGTCATGAAGCAATTCTGTCATTGCGTGAACATCATTGAGTGTGCTTACACTGGACAGCCTGCCACACACCTACGCTGTACAAACCTGTACAGAACATCACCCTACTGAATACTGTAGGCACTTGTAACATGTTGGTAAACATTTGTGTATCTAAACCATCTACACTGAAAAGGTACAATAGAAATAAAACATACAATATTACAAAAAGGCACACTTCTTATGTTGCTGAACATGAATGGAGCTTGCAGGACAAGAACTTGCTGTGGGTAAGTCAGTGAGGAAGAGGAGGGTTAAGGCCTGGGATGTTCCCGTGCACCACTGCAGACAGTATTATAGACATTATACACCTAAGGCTACACTAAATTTATAAAAAATCAGTTTTTATTCAGTAATAAATTAACCTTAGCCTACTCTAAACTTTTTTACTACATAGACTTTTTATATTTTTTGACTCTGATAATAACACTTAGTTTAAAACACAAATACATTATACTATTGTACAAAAATATTTTCTTTGTTTATATCCTTATTCTGTGAGCTTTTTCCTATTTTCAATTTATTTTTACTCTTTCAACATTTTTGTTACAAACTCACACACACACACACACACCCTGGCTAGACCTACACAGTGCCAGGATCATCAGTATCACTGTCTGCCACCTCCACATTTTGTCCCACGGAAGGTCTTCATGCATGGAGCTGTCATCTTTCAGGATGACAGTGCCTTCTGGAATACATGCCGGAGACTGTTTGATAGTTATCTACTTTTTCAGAGGTAGGAGTTCACTCTACAATAATTAAAAATGTGGTATAGTGAACACATTAAGTCAGTTGTGTTTGTTGACACCAGCACCACATATAAACTTGAGTAATGCATTGCACTAGGGCACGTCAATGCTTGCAACATTACTTAGGTAGGAACTTTTCAGCTTTGTTACGACCTTACAGGAACACTGTCATATACAGGATCCATGGCTGACTAAGACACTACACTGTTGTGCCATGAGCTACTCCATCTTGTTGCTCTTCTTTTTTTTTTTTTTTTTTTTTGAGACAGAGCCTCAAGCTATCCACCTGGGTAGAGTGCTGTGGCCTCACAGCTCACAGCAACCTCCAACTCCTGGGCTCAAGCGAGTCCACAGCCTCAGCCTCCCAAGTAGCTGGGACCACAGGTGCCCGCCACAACGCCCAGCTATTTTTTGGTTGCAGCCGTCATTGTTGTTTGGCAGGTCCAGGCTGGATTTGAACCCGCCACCTTAGGTGTATGTGGCTGGTGCCTTAGCTACTTGAGCCACAGGCGCCGAGCCTTGTTGCTCTTCTTACTACAGAGATGTGTCCACTCTTCTGGATTTTTCTAATTCCTGCAAGTCTGATTTCTGTTTTCTCTTCCTTTGTAATAGAACCATAATTTAGAACTTTTAGTTTATTGATATGTGATAGTAAGAATGTATTTAAAATTTTCAGAGCAGTTTGGTTATATACAAAAGTAAAAATTGAGGCCCACAGTGGCTCATACCTATAATCCCAGCATTCTGGATCCCACAGCAGATGGATTACTTGAGCTCAGGAGTTCATGACCATCCTAAGCAAGAACTAAACCCCATCTCTACTAATAAGAAAACTAGCCAGGCACCATTGTTGGGCCCTGTAGTTTCAACTACTTGAAAGGCTGAGACAAAGAATCACTTAACCCCAAGAGTTTGAGATTGCTGTGAGCAATAACACCACAGCACTCTACCCAGGACAACAAAGTGAGTCTTGGCTAAGATGGCCAGGCATTGTGGCAGGTGCCTGTGTTCCCAGCTACTTGGGAAGCTGAGGCAGGGGAATTGCTTGGGCCCAGGAGTTTGAGGTTGCTGTGAGCTGTGACACCACAGCACTCTACCAAGGGTGACATACTGAGACTCTGTCTCAAAACAAACAAACAGTAAAACTTGACAGATCAGGCAAAAATATGGCAAGAAATCTCTTCTCCCAATAAATCTCTTTTCCTTTAGAGCAGTGGTTCTCAACCACCCTAATGCCACGGCCCTTTAATACTGTTCCTCCTGTTGTGGTGACCCCCAACCATAAAATTATTTTTATTGCTACTTCATAACTGTAATTTTGCTACTGTTATGAATTGTAATGTAAATATCTGATATACAGGATTGTCTTAGGCGACTCCTGTAAAAGGGTTATTTGACCCCCAAAGGGGCCATAACCCACAGGTTGAGAACTGCTGTTTTAGAGAAAGGCTCAATCTAAAATGTGATCAATTTTAAAAGTTTTCCCGTTATATAGTATTAATCAATTTCCTTGGTGTAGAATTTTCTTATTAAACAATATTTAATTGACTAGGATTGAAATTTGCCAATGATATCTATTTTTTATTAAATTGATCTTAAGTCTTTGAACTATAAATCCAAGTATCAGGAGCTCTAAAAAAAAAATCGGTGTTTGAAATTGTTGTACATATTGGGATTATCTCTATACCTCAAGTAAAATGAATATTTTCATTTCTGTTCTTCAATAAAAGCTCATTGGAAAGCTATACAAAAAAAGATTTATATAAAGACTATTTTAACTGATACAAAATTAAGAAATAAAACTTAACAAAATACACAATTCTGTGTTTATTGGTAGTTTTAATTATAATCTAGCATGGGTTTATCATGCTTTCATTTTATCTATGTATTTATTTATTTATTTATTTATTTTTGCAGTTTTTGGCCAGGGCTGGGTTTGAACCCTCAACTCCTCAACTCCTTTGAGCCACAGGCGCCACCTCATACTTTTATTTTTTTAACTTTAATTTCAATTTCATGTTGTATTAGGGAAAACGTATATAATACTCAGGCTATGGGGAACATGTTTATTGGTAACTATTTTTATAGGTGTGTATATCTTTTTCAATACATTATTAAATCCTTTTCCTATGAACCTTGGGGTTTATGTCTAATATTATATACATTAAATGGGAAATACTTTTACCAGAAAATTGTACTCTAAGCCTCTATCTATTCTCTTTCTTAAAGAGAAACAGTCTAATTTCCAGCTGAGTTGGACAATGTGCTTGGAATACAGATTCTTCTTGGTCAACACAAACTGCTATAAGAGCAGATAGAAAATCTGCAAATTTGAGAGTTGAACATCACCTATGTTGGAGCAGTTTATCAAACCCCACTTATTGATAAAATATTTCCTTGTGTATATGGTTATAAAAGATCTAAGTGCCAGAGCATCCGATCTGAGCTCAGATTATTATTCCATCAGGAAACCATAATACCTCACAATGTTAAGCCTCTTTCCATTTGCAGCGCATTTTTCATATATTTTTAAATATTTCACTGCATTTCATTGCCTTGAGCCACTTCTGCCTATTCATTTAAACTGCTCTCCTGAAGATGTGAACAAGTGGAAAAACATACCATGCTCACAGCTGGGAAGAATCAACTTTGTTAAAATGTCCATATTACCCCTAGCAGTTTACAGATTTAATGCAATCCCTATTAAAGCACCTCTGTCATACTTTAAGATCTGCAAAACTAGTACTTCATTTTATATGGAATCAGAAAAAACCTTGAATAGCCAAGACATTACTCAGAAATAAAAACAAATCAGGTGGAATCACGCTACCAGACTTCAGATTATACTATAGATCTATAGTGATCAAAACAGTATGGTATTGGCACAAAAATAGAGAGGTAGATGTATGGAATAGAATGGAGAACCAAGAGATGAACCCAGGCACTTATCATCTTTTGATCTTCAATAAGCCTATCAAAAACTTAAATTGGGGGAAAGACTCCCTATTTAACAAATGCTGCTGGGAGAATTGGCTGGCAACTTATTGAAGACTGAAACTGGACCCACACCTTTCACCTCTAACAAAAACTGACTCTCACTGGTTAAAAGACTTAAACCTAAGACATGAAACCATAAAGATTCTTGGAAAGAGTGCAGGAGAAACACTTGAAGAAATTGGTCTGGGGGAAAACTTTATGAGGAAGACCCCCAGGACAATTGAAGCAATACCAAAAATACACTACTGGGATCTGATCAAATTAAAAGGCTTCAGCACAGCCAAGAACACAGTAAGTAAAGCAAGCAGACTGCCCTCAGAATGGGAGAAGATATTCGCAGGTTACGTTTCCAACAAAGGCGCGATAACCAGAATCCACAGAGTACTCAAACTTATTAATAAGAAAAGAACAAGTGATCCCATTTCACTATGGGCAAGAGACCTGAACAGAAGCTTCTCCAAAGAAGAGAGGCACATGTTATACAGACACATGAAAAAATGCTCATCTTCTTTAATCATCAGAGAAATGCAAATCAAAACCACTTTGAGATACCATCTAACTCCAGTTAAGAGTAGCCCACATAACAGAATCCTAAAACCATAGATGTTGGCATGGATGTGGAGAAAAGGGAACACTTCTGCTGGTGGGAATGCAAGTATGTTCCTTTTGGAAAGAAGTTTGGAGAACACTCAGGGATCTAAAAATTGACCTATTAGGTCAATAAAAATTCCTCTACTAGGAGTATATCCAAAAGACCAAAAAATCACGTTGCAAAAAAAAATATTTGCACCAGATTATTCATTTAAGCTCAATTCATAATAGCCAAGTCATGGAAGAAGCCCAAGTGCCCATCAACCCATGAATGGATTAATAAATTCTGATATATATATATATATATATATATATATATAATGGAATACTGTGCAGCTTTAAAAAAGATGAAGGCTTTACCTCTTTTAAGTTTACATGGAAGGATCTGGAACATATTCTCCTAGGTAAAGTGTCTCAAGAATGGAGGAAAAAGTATCCAATGTACTCAGTACTTCTATGAAACCTACTTAGTTTGACAGAGGGAGGGGAAAAGGCAGGACCACACCTATGGAGCATATGACAAGGGTATAAGTCAAATCTGTCAAGTGTAGAACATAGATGTTTTGGCACAGTAATCAAGCAAATGAGGTGAAAGGTATGTTGATTGGTTTGATGTAACCACGTCAGCTTGTATAAAAAAAAAATCAGCACATTGTACCCCACATATGCATGAATGTATTCATGATCTATGTGTATTTGACTTAATAAAAAAAAAAAAAACAAAAAATAAAACAGATCAACCAGTGGACTCTGCCGCCCCACAAATAAACAAATAAATAAATAAACTGCTCTCCCATGAGTCTTTTTCCCCCTTGAGATTATTTTCCCTACGAGAAGCAAAAGGAAGAGTTTATAACCACTATTGTAGGTTATCATCGCTGGATAATAACAGGGATTCAAGCAGATTGTTCAGTACTGTGCTCTCAGGCTCTCCTCTATTACACATTAGAAGTATCCCCATTCTCCTTGCCCTCATAGTTACTAATTATTTTTTCCCCTTTTTATTAAGACATATACACATAGATCATGGATACATTTATGCATTTGTGGGGTACAAAGTATTATTTTTTATACAATTTGGAATACTTACATCAAACTAATTAATATAGCTGTCACCTCATTTACTTAATTATTATGTTAAGACATCCATGTTCCATACTTGATAGATTTAACTGGTACCCTTGTGATATGCTCCATGGGTACAAGTTAAATGCTACGGTCCCCATATTTACCCTCCCTCTATCAAATCTCCTCCCTCCCCTCCCATCACCTTCCTCTTCTAATTTACCATGTATTTTCTCACTGGAAAATTCTGGAACTTTCCAAAATACAAATATCATTTTCTC
This sequence comes from Galagoides demidoff, assembly GCA_963574575.1. Classification (NCBI taxonomy): domain Eukaryota; kingdom Metazoa; phylum Chordata; class Mammalia; order Primates; family Galagidae; genus Galagoides; species Galagoides demidoff. The sequence goes on along the minus strand of CAUYQV010071874.1, from coordinate 1,295 downwards.
TTTGGGTACTTCTTCCCAGGACAGTGTAGAAACTGCTAGAAAAAGGAAATGCCTTTGTGTGTATGAGTGTGTATGGCCAAGATCTGATACATATAAAAATGAGCTACCAAAGAGTAAGTAGATTTTAAGGGCACAGTGAAATATCCTGATTGCAAACACTGTGATTCCTGTGAGGTTCTAAATTAGTTAGGATTTATTGAGAAATTTTGCAAATCCGGAATGTGCTGCCTCAGTAAGAAATGAATTTTCCTTTAGCATAAATAATTTAAGCATGCATTTGGCAGGTAATCTATACAGGAGCAGTACGCATCGAGTGACTTCTAAGTTGCAGATAATATGTGACTGAATGAATATTGAATTCAAACAGTAGGTCTCCATAGCTTACCTGTGGGAGAAGTTTACATTACAAAAGTAATGTGCCAAATGACAGCTTAAGGTTATAGTCATTGTAAAGTTCTCAGTCAATGGATCGCAAGAATTATAACCGTGCTAAAGCACAGCTTCAAATAAAAAGAAGCTTCCTTTAATTTTCTAGGCTCCCTGGTAGAATGCTATCGACAACAAGAGGAGGTGCTGCTCAAAATTCCTCCCTCTTTCCTGGTATATTGAATTTCTAGGGACGTTGTAACAAATTGCCACCAACTTGGTATTGCAAATTACCAAATAATAGAGATTCATCTTCATGGTTCAAGAAGAATAGAGTCTGGTATTAAGACTAGACTCGGTAGGACCATGGACCCTCAGAAGGCTTCAGGGGTAGACTCTTTTCTCTCTCTTTGTCTCTTCCTAGCTTCTGGTGGCTCCAGACAATCCTCAAGATTCCTTGGCTTGAATCTTATCACTCCAATCCTTTCTCCATGTTCCCGTAACATTTTTCTCTGTGACTCCGTTTCCAAATCTCCTTCTCTTTTCTCTTATAAAGATACCAGTTATTGGATTTAGGGCCCACCTTAAGTCTAGAATGAATTCATCTTGGAATTCCTTATGAATTATACTTTAAAAAACCCTGTTTCTGGCTCGGCACCTGTGGCTTAATTGGCTGAGGCGCCAGCCACGTACACCTAAGGTGGCAGGTTCGAATCCCCAGCCCGGGCCCGCCAAACAACAATGATGGCTGCAACCAAAAAATGGCTGGGCGTTGTGGTGGGCGCCTCTGGTCCCAGCTACTTGGGAGGCAGAGGGAGGAGACTCGCTTGAGCCCAGGAGTTGGAGGTTGCTATGAGCTGTGATGCCATGGCACTCTACCCAGGGGGATAGCTTGAGGCTCCGTCTCAAAAAAAACAAAACAAAAAACT